>RJWT010013941.1:0-21418 GCA_004365215.1 Cuniculus paca
AAAATATATAATTGCAGCCATCAAGGACATCCAATTAGCTTGTTTAGAAACCCTGTATGTCTTTCATTGTTTGTTTTGATTGATTTTACTCTATTCTGTATGGTTTGATTGTAATATGTCTGAAGGTATAGGCAACTATTCTGAAGATAACAAATATTATGGTAGTCAATGCTGTTTTGCTAATATCTTGAAATTCTGTATTGCTTACATTGTTTTGCTTTGTTTGTTTTGTGTTGTTATGTTTTGTTTTGTTTCTACTGTTTTAGTTTGCTGTATTTTGTTTGATTTTACTTATCCCTGATGGTGTGGGCAGGTATACTGCAGATAACAAGAGGCATTATGGTAGCCTTACCATTTGCTTTTTACCCTGTTTAAAAGTCATGTACCATGTTCATTGCCTTGTTTTGATTGACTTTACTCTGTTTTGTTTTGTTTGATTGTATTCTTTTCAAAAAAAAAAAGAATGAAGCATTAGCAATAAAATGTCATCAACAATCAGAAGTTTTACAATTTATTGTCTTTTGTTTCTTTCTCATCTGTTTCTTCCTTTTTGTCCTATTTTCCTTCCCATCTTGCTTCTCCTTACTTTTCTGTTCCTCTTCTCCCTCATCTTTCTTTTCCACTCTGCTACCCACTTCTTGCTATATGCTGGGCAGGGCAAGATTCAGTGCGCCCATCACGGAATAAGCTGAGGGATGAAATATTTCTTGTTCTTCTTGCTCTTGTTTTCCTGCTTCTCATTTTCCTGCCATATGACATTTAACGAAGAACCCTGGAAGAGTTCAAATGTGGGTATAACATCAGAAGAGAAACCCAGGTTAATGATGAAAGGACCTACATACTGAAACTGAAGATTTGCTGAAGGAATCTGGATGAGTCTTTTGGTGGACAGATTCAACGAGAACATCAATTGCACTGTTTGAAAGATTTATGATTGGGACCAGTAAAGTCAAAATTGGGTGCCCGAATTACCTCTGATGGCCCCATGGTAGGCACAGTAAATGTCACGCAGAGGTGCGAGGGTGGCTGGACCAGCGTCAAGAGTTGGAGCTGGGACTGGGGCTCTGCTTTTGCAAATGGCTAAAGTCTGCAGAAGTAGGGAAAGCCAGAAGTTTGACAAGGTGTAAAGACTCAACTGGGTACATGCTTCATTTTATTTGTTGCATTTTTAATATTTTTAAGAAAACAATTAGTATGCAGTACCGAATGATTTCATTCATTATATGGAGTTAGTGTATGTACATGACACATCAATTCCATTTTGTGTCTTTATTCTATACTAATTTTTAAAAATGTTTTTTGAAATAAGTTATTTCCTTCTGTGATGAGTTCTGATTAGGAACATAGAAAAAATACACCAACTTTCATAGCTCTCTTTAAAAAAAGAAACAGTATCTTTTAAGTTTCAGGGGCTATTAAAAGGTAAATTATTTTCTAGCCAGTTTGTGTATGTCCTCTAGATGGCAGAATAGGATTTTATTTTACTCTGTTAAATCTTTTTGGCTATTTAATTGAATGTTTTCCATTACACAAAGTTTTAGTTATTTGGTAACCAACATTTTTATATAGCAAGTAGTACCTTCCTGAAAAATTTGAATAATAAAATTTTTGTTTGTTTGTTTAGATCCAAAATGTTTGATGCTCTGAAGTTGCTGTACAAGTTGATTGTCCTTATCCAAAGTTCTTAGGACTAGAAGTGTTTTGGATTTCAGAGCTTTTGAAATTTGAAATATTTGCATATATGTATATGCAAATATATCATATGCATATATATGCATATATCTCATATGTAATGAGATATTGTGGGAATAGAACAAGCTGTAAACACATAATTTATTTATAGTTCACATACTCCATATTTGGTTACCCTCAATGCAGTGTGTTTAGTGTGCTTACATTGTGACTGACCTGTCATGAGGTCAAAAGTGAAATTTTCCATTTGT
Organism: Cuniculus paca; assembly: GCA_004365215.1. Classification (NCBI taxonomy): domain Eukaryota; kingdom Metazoa; phylum Chordata; class Mammalia; order Rodentia; family Cuniculidae; genus Cuniculus; species Cuniculus paca. The sequence continues at coordinate 1,944 of RJWT010013941.1, forward strand.
GGCATCGTGTCAGCACTAAAAAAATTTGGGAATTTGTCTTTTCAGATTAGGTATTTTCAACCTATACTAGTATCTTGAATGAGTTGCTGATTATCTTGCCAAAATATATGTCCTATTGTACTATCTTTAATAGACTGATGTCTTGTTAGTTGACTCCTTTTTGTTGCTACCCAATAACCATTCCTGGAATCCTTGAAAATTACCCTTTTATGTAGGTGAAATATGCTACCACATTTGCCTCTATGTTGCAAATTCACTTACACATTTTTTCCAAAGAATTTTGAAAGATAAACTTTAGAATAGAGTTCGTTAAGTTATTAGAAATGTTGGATTAGTAGAGTCTGAAAGATAGGACTTCTATCAAGCCCCTTAAACAATCATCATTTATTTATAAGAGTTTATGATACTATGAAGTGTCATCTCTAAATACAGTTGCCATTGGGGACTTTAGCTTTCTCCCATCTTTCAATAACCTATTCCTACTTGGGAATAAATTTTCCATGTAGCAGACACCTTATAGATTCTTATGAATTTGAACTGATTTGAATACAGGTCGCATTATCTGTTTGATCTGAAACATCTAGGGAGATGTATCCAAGAGGTGAAGTTTAATCTTATTTATTTATTTTTTTTTTGCGGCACCGGGGATTGAACTCACGACCTTGCGCTTGCCGGACAGGCACTTAGGCCACTGAGCTAGATCCCCAGCCCAGTTTAATCTTATTTTTAAGAAGAATCATCTTTTTCCAACAAAAAGCTTGGAATCATTCCTCCTCAGATGAAGATCACTCTGTCAACTAATAAGACAGTGAAGTAACCAAAGACTAAGTTTTGTGTTTTAGATTTATACATATCGAAACCTATGATCTATAATTCTTGTTTTAGGCAACAAAGAGATGTAATGGTTGTTCTTTCTTGGTTTCTGGTAATTTTGCCTAAGACTGATTAATATGCATAGGCTTCAGTGGCAAATAAAAGTTGTCATGAAAGTCTTGATTTCCAGGAGAGCTTTGCTGAGGGCCCCAGAACCATGGGAAAGGATGCTGGGATTGATGGGCATGTTCAGTCATGGTGAAAGAGTGAAAGCAGGCAGGCACACAAGAAACTGGCCTGCTCCTCTGGGCTCAGCTGTGAGAGCAGAGGGATTTTAAATTCACTTTTTCAAAGGAATTCAGCAAGGGGGTTGTTTGACTGTAGGATTAGACTAGTTCCCCTAAGAGGGCTTTTCAGCTTCACTCTGCTCAGAGATTTGTCCAGAGATGAGCAATTTCAAATTTCTAATTTTTTATGCCTTTCAAAAAGTTTTGCCAACCATCTCTTCAACTGCATGGCTTCTAGTTATTTCTAGAATATATTAGCTTAGAAACATGTCACTATAAACCAGATACTGTGGTGCGCAGCTATCTCAACACTCAGGTGGATAGTGAGTTTGAGGCCACCCTGGGCTACATAGAGAGGCCAAGCCCTGCTGGACTAATAGCAAGACCCTGTCTCAACAACAACAACAAAAAGGATGATAAACAGATAACATATTTTAAGAAACAGTGGTGGTGATTCTTTTCAATTTTAGAAATTGTTCATCAATTTTAACAGCAGGTATTTACTTAAAAGATTACTATGCAATATGCTGCTTGTTAAGGAGAGAGGATTACTGTGCTGGGGAAAGAAATTCTTTCCTTTCTGTAGTTTCCTTTTGAATTTCAGCACATATAAAATTACTTGAGCGAGTCCTCTAAAGTCGCCTGACCTACAGTGTTTTGTCTGATACTGTTAGTGGTGGGATGCAGAGGTGGCTAAAAGTTACTGCTTTATGGAAGGTTTCATTTTAGCAGGAAAAATAAATGAGTAAATGTGTGGCATAATCGCAGTGATACACACTATAGAGAAAAGCAGAAGGGATGCTATGTATCTCTGTGGACTTAAAAAAATTTAACAGATAATGATGAAATCAAGGAGAGACCTTCCCAAAGACCCCTGGGAGGCATACAGAGGGTCGGACACCAAGAGCAAAAGCATAAGGTTTCTAAGGTATGAGGGCAATGGGTCATGAGGCTTGACTTTGGAGGATGCAATATCCTTTGCAGACACTGCCTGGTTCAAGTCCAGGGGAGGGAGGTGAGATAAACAACAGAGATGTAGCCAGAGACTAGGTCATTGTAAGGACTTTGGGTTTTATTTCAAGAGATACTGGAGGAAATAAAGGAATTAGTAAACAGTGAAATGATGCGATCTGAATTTTCTTAACAGTATTCACTGTGATACATTCTAGCCTGTGGTGAAAACTACAGTAAGTATGGAGACCAGAAAAACAAAACTGTATGGTAAAGAGTTCTAAGTATTGTTACAAGATTATCTTTTTACACTTTGTGCAACTGTGTATATAATTGTCAAAATTCTCACATAAAAAGTTTGTGTACTTTTTAAGAAATTCTAAACAATTTATAGTCTTTGTCTTGTGCTGTCTGACATGGCTTAACTATCTATATTCACATTACATTTGGGAGTGAAGAGAACATACAAAGATCAGGGACTTCTAAACTTTCATATGGCAAGACACAATAGCTGGGCATGGTGGCCCATGCCCACAATCCCAGCACCCTGGGAGGCTGAAGCAGGAACATTGCAAGTTCCAACCCACCCTGGGTAACTGACAGACTTAGCAAGACCCCGTCTCAAAATTTAAAAACAGTAGTTAAGACTGAGGATGTAGTTCAGAGGAAGGGTCCTGGGTTCAATTCTTAGTACCAAAAAAGAAGGAAAAAAAAAAAAAGCCTCCCAGTGCTAGTCATGCCTTGTGGATTTCCCTCCCCTTGAATGAGGAACTGGACCTAGTGATTCACTTCTAGTCAAAACAATGTAGTGAATGACAAGTATAACTCTCAGTTCTTAGGTTACCAAACTAAGGCTTCTATCTTTGTCAGTTCCCTCTTGTTGTCCTGCTCTGGGGGAAGCCAGCAGCCACGATGTGAGCTGCCCTTCTTGGAGATACTTGTGCAAACAACTGAAATGGCCCTTGGCCAGAAAGGAGCTGAGATCCTCAGCCCAGCAACCTGTGAAGCACTAGATCCTGCTAATAACCATGAGTGGACTTGGCAGGGCATCGTCATTCAGTCATAAAGTGACTACAACTTCTTAACAGACCTTGGGCCAGAGCTTTACAACTTAGCCACCCCTCATTCCTGGCCCACAGAAACTGAAATAACAAATATCTGCTTTTTCAAGCAGCCAAGTCTTGACATAATTTATATAGAAATAAGTAAGTAATACAATAGCTTAAGTATATTCTGGAGCATACTGCCAAAAATATAAATGCAAAGCTGTAGGTTTCAGAGTATGTATTTTCAAAGCGTCTGGGCTAAACACAAGTGTTGCAAAGGAAATAATCCTTTTAGCTAAATATCCAGACAATGTGTCAAAAGGCAAAATTGCTTGATAAAACCAAAATATACTATGATAGAAACTGTTAATACCCATCTCCATATGCTACTCCCCACACTAGTTCCACTAGTTGGGCTCTAAATGGAAATAAACTTTCACTTATGCGTTAATTTCTTCCCCCTACTTTCTGGCTAAACTTTAAACCAGCAGATGAAGAGGAAAAATAAACTAATATTGTGTCAAACACTACCATTTCACGCTCTGTTACCATAGTGTATCTTATCGTGTCTTATTCTGGCTACGTACTCTGGTGACTCACAGTGCGAAAGACTTTGTTGTAACACCCTTGTTTAGGTATCTGAACTGCTCTCTATGTGTGGAAACAACACCACTAGTTCAACATGTGGGGCAAGTTCTTTGTGCGTGTTCATTTTCCCCCAAGTGAGACTAGCACTTTTCTCATCCTCCACAATAATTCTGCTAAACTGCTCAGAGTGTTCTAGATGCACTGCATGCCATGGAAATCAGTGGTACTTGTATATTCTCCTCATTGATGACCAGCTTACTTAAAATTCAGATCTCTGCATCTTAGTAGTATTTCATGTTTGTTGTTCTTTTATTGTATACATTTTTGGATTGCTTAGCTCTTTAGAAAATGACAAACAACAAGCTCATGTGCTATAATGAAGGGGGTCAGGAGATGGAAGGAGGAGGGAGGGAAGCAAATGTAAAAAAATAATTATGTGTTGTGTGTACTACCAACTCCCCACAATGAATGTAATCATTCTGTATCACAAACATGTACTAATAAAAATTTTCTAAAGGAATTATATGCATTACTGAAGAGCAATGATCTTTGTAATCTTGATGACTGGAGTTGAAATAGCCCAGGATATAATTTGGGGGTTTTGTTTTGTTTTTATCTTTTAACCCACACCATACCTGGGTCTCTAGTTATAGAATACCCTGTGGAGGATAGCAGTCTCCTCTTGCCAATTCTTTTACATCTTGTAAAAGTACATCAAAGTATCAGATTTCACCAGGCATGGTGGTACATACCCGTAATCCCAGCACTTTCAGAGGTCGGGGCAGGGGGACTGCAAGTTCCAGCTCAGCTTGGGCAATTTAGTAAGTTAGACCATAGGTTAAAAATTTCTAAAATATTTAAAAAGGTCTGGAGATTAGTTCAGTGTAAAGGCACTGGGTTCAACTCCTAGGCAAACACACACACACACACACACACACGTATACACACACACACAAAACCTGAGTTCATTCATTCATATATTAACCAACCAATTCAACATTTACTCAGTACCTAAAAATTTGCCAGGGCTCAGGTTAATTGTGAGGGACACAGAGGTAGAGAAGAGTTGGTCTCAGTCATCATGGACTCCAGAGGCCATAGCAAAGACCACTGCTAAAACATTGTCACATGGGGGAAGGGCACTGAAAAGGACATGTGAGGGCCTAGTGATAGTTTAGGGACTTGAGGAAAGGAAACCTGAATGAGAGACACTGAATTGGTGATGATCATTGTGAAAGAGTAGAACTGAAAGACACGTGGGAGTTAGCTTGAGAGAAGAGATTGGAAAAGCCTAAGGCTGAGACAATGGCACTTGTCGAGTTGGAGGAACTCAAATAAGGAGTCAGACCAGAGGTAGGCAATCTTCTAGTGCCTCAGCTTGACAACAGCACTTCTTCCTGGTCAGAAAGCTTTGTAGAAAATACTCCCTAAACCAGGTGTGGTGGTGCATGCCTGTAATCCCAGAACCCTGGAGGCTGAGGTGGGAGGACCACAAGTTCAAGGTTATTCTGGACTACATAGTGAGACCCTGTGCAAAAAACCAAAAATGGAAAGAAAAGAGACTCAGTAAAGACTTCCAATTTCAACAAATAGAATTTTTCCCTTTCTGATTTTGACTACTCTGTATCATTCATGTTCTATAAAATGCATTTGATCAAAGGCATATTTTCATTTTCCCCCCAAGTTTCAGTAATGGCTAAGCTTATTGTATTTGGCTCATGCTCCCCATTCCTGGCCTTTCTATGTATTTGAAATCATCTGCAACACATTAACATGTCAGTGAAGTTGAGAGGTTAAATGCTTTAAGCTTTAGACAGTTGTAGAATAGATTCTGTGGGAAAGATGTGTTTAATTTTTAGAGTGAATGTTAGTCAAAGGATTCACTCTAAAAAATATTACAGTAAAGTCACATGTGTGTATTTACCCTTTGACATTGGCAACACTCATTCTCAGACTGCAGCCAAAACAGTCTTTTGCTTTTCCTAATTTCAGTCCAGGTCATATCAGGGTCACCAAAATGTTCTGTTTTTCTGTCCGTGCTATGCCAATGCCTTGGAAGTGCATCAACCAGACTCTTTTAGGAATGAACCCTTTGCAAAAGCAAACCACAGAACAATGCTAGAGTGTATTCTTTGATGACAACTGGTGGCTGGCAAAGCAGTGTGGTCTGAACCCCAGAGGCTGCCAGGTACCATCAGCTGCATCCTAGGTGCCAGGAGTGATGTGTGGAGTGACTGTCCTTGCTCAGTACTCATCTGCATGTCATGGCAGGACACTCTGTGCCCGCAGCTCATTTATCAGGAAGCGGTGCCGTTTGAATCAACAATGTTTGTAATTAGGGCCTATTAGTTCTGATAGAAAGTGAAGCATCAGAGGTGGTATGCAATTTGAAAAAGGAGAAACAACATCTGGAGTCCTGTCATCTTGGTGGGAGAGAGAAATGAAAAGCTAGGGCACAGAAAACAGAGCTTTTGTAAACAGAAAGCAAGGTGTGGAGTAATTTCTTCAGAGACCGAATTCCACTTAACTTCATAGATACTGAAACAGTGCTAGTTACATTTCAGGGACATCGCAGGGTCTGTGCCAAATGCTTAATGCAGCAACTCGGTGGAAATTCATCACAGACCTGTGAGATAGTATTCCTGCCATTCCTGTTTTATAGTTGGAGTTTTACCAGTATGAACTGAGAAAATGAAAAAAACCATCAATATAGTGCTACGGATGGTAAAATGGGTAAGAACTGACAATGGGCCAGATGTTATGGTACACTCCTATAATACTAACTACTCAGAAGGCTGAGGTAGAAAGATGCCAAGATCAAGTCCAGCCTGGGTAACTTAGGGGGTTCTTGTCTCTAAATAAAATAAAAAAGGCAGGGGTTGTAACTCAGCACTAGAGCTCTTGCCTGGTGTAGACAAACTTCTAGTACCATGATTGAGAACCTCTTAGAGTTTTCCATGATAACAAATGGCCCACTGTGGCACCCACACCACAGGTTCACCACCACTGCTCCAGTACCACAGAAAAATCTTTTTTAAAAAGTGACGTGGATTTAAGTTTCAAACGGTCTGATTCTCTCCTAGTGTCTCATGATGCTTTACCACATATCCAGTTTACCAACAGAAACACAGTGGTAAGGACTCTGAGGTTTCATGAGAAGTAAGAAGGGTGGGCTTAATGTAAGAGGACGCTGATCTATACAATTTATTATAAAGAATGATTTGTTTGCATTTTCCTAAATATTTTTTTGTTTGCCAATTCTGTCAGAGACTTGTCTTTTCTGTTGTTAAAATGCAAGAAAAAAATAAAAACAAAAAATGCAAGAAGGATATATCTTGGTTTTATTTGTTGCTGTTGTGTTTGTTTGAGACAGGATTTCACTATACAGTTCAGGCTGGCCTTGAACTCACTATGTAGCTCAGGCTGACCTCGAACTTGTGCTCATCCTCCATCAGTCTCCCAAGTGCTGGGCTTACAGGTGTGCACACCTACACCCAGCAGGAAGGCTGTATCTTTAAGTGCTAACTTAGTCCTGGTATTTGAAATATGAAAGGTAAGACATACCATTTTGCTAGGAAATAGTAGCATTGTGAGACCACTTGATGGAAGAGTCTGTAGTTGAGAAAGAGAATGGCCCAGAGTAGCAACATTTCCTCAGACTGCAATGTGATCGATCGATGCTCCCCTTTCCATTAACTTTCCAACACAGGGTGAGCCTGGAGTTGAGGTATAATGTTCGTGTAGTGTGTGTTTAATGGGACAGGGACTGAAGGCATACTTTCTTGTCAAATTATTCTTAAACTAATTTCCAAGGCATTTGCATGCTCCCATTTAAGAGTTTGCCCTGCTGTTACACTGAGCTATGTTTCAGGAGTTTCAGGAAACTTGACCTGAAACATGCATTTCCTGAAGTCAAATAGTTTTAACATCTTGTTTGTGTTGTGACCACAGAGAATGTACATGACATCAAGAGCTGGTGTTATTTCATTCTGGTTAAAAATTGCAAAACAAACCATCACATTCAGTAGTTTATAAATATTTTATCAAGCTTTGATTGGAATAGGAACATTTGAAAAATTTGCCCAGCATTGAAGTTATAAAAAATAGACTTTAAAAATTGTTCCTACAGGCAACCTGCTTTGAATTGTTACCAAGCAGAAGAATTAGGCCACTTTAGGACCAGATGATGGAAAAAGAAGACTGTGATTTTTCTAGCAAGAATTTCTGAAAGGGCCTGATGGAGGTGTTCTTGATTAAATTTTCTGCGTTTCTTATATTGTGGCTCTGCTGTTTGGACTGGCTTCTAAATATGTTGCTTTCATGGAAATTTGGGCATTAAAAATCACAGAAAGGTGCTTTATGAAAATGTTATATTATATGAATGTTTTATAACATTGTGGGAATGTGGACCATTTGGGACAAGGACTTTTAACTATAAGATAATTACAGCCATTTAACTCAGGATGGCTATCTGAAGGTTAGCAGGATGAAAAGTGCGTTTGTATTTCAGTTATCCACGCTTCCGAAGGTTCCTCTTCCCTGGGTGGAATGCCCTTTTTTACTCAAGCAGAGACATAAGATGAAAGGAAGATGGCCTGGGTTAGAATAATAGCTCGACCATTCTTTAGCTGCACCATCTTGGGCAAATTATTTAGTATCTCCGTGTCTTGGTTTGGTTCTCTGTTAAAATAAGAATGGTAACAATACTTACCTTGTTGAATTATTGTAAAAATGAAGTGAGATAATGTATGCAGAGGACTTGGAATTATGAGGCCCATAAGTCCTTAAAAAGTACTGTCTTTTTATTATTGGACTTTCTGATTTTCTTTTCTGAGGCTTTTCCTGACATCTTTCCTCCATCATTGTTGCATAAATATTTCTTAACACCTTATGACATTCCCTCGTAGATCTTTAAGTTTCCTTCCAACTCTGAGTTTATGGTTATAGGATTCTTATGCATTTCAGGTGTTGGAATAGAGGTGCAGGTGTTGTGGGTAATGAGTGAGATGTGGTCTCTGAGGCTAGGGAGGTAGCTCAGTGGTACAGTGCTTGACTGGCATGCACATGGCCCTGGGCTTGATCCCCAGAATCATAGAAAAATTCTGAGGTCTCTGCCCTCAGATTAAAGCTCTGCAAAAGGCATGGGACAGTCTCAGTCTAATCGTAGCATTAGACAGAATGCAGTGAGTGCTTTTGTACACACATAGAATGCACAGGTTATACAGGAAGAAAGAGGAGAGTTGTATTTTTAGTAGACAATGAAAACTTCCCAGCCCCCATGGCCTTTGCATTAGATATTGCACAGAGACATTTTAAGGCAAGGGAAAATGTGAGCCAAGGCCAGAGATGAAGAATGAATATGGAAAATTTGAGTAATTTTGTGAAGTTGAGACCTAAGAATCATGCCTGGAAATGCAGCCTAGGAATTAGTGACAGAAAAACTAGCTTAACATCTTAAAGACTTTAGAATTTATTTTGCTGGTAATGAGATGCTATCAAAAGTAAAAAACAAGGAGGGATGAAATTAGTTTTTTTCTTTCTTCTTTCTCTGTTCTCTCTTGTTCCTTCTTTGTCTGTACTACTGATGAATGAGTTGCTTTTCCTTAAAAGGAGCTTATCAAGCTTATTGCTGTTTCCTTTTGCCTTATCTCTAGACTTGCTATAATTCTGGAAAGGAAGTACAGTACTGTGTGTCCTGATGAGGTCATTTACCATCCACTGTTAACTTCATTTACATATTCTAAATGATAGATGCAAATAGAATATTCTTTATAATAAATATTCTAGTGACTTGAGCTTCTTTAGTCATTAGCTTCGAATAAGTATCTTATAGTTCAATTTTGCCTTTGGTCAAATGTTAGTAATTTAATTTGTGTATGATTACTTATATTAGCACAAAATAGACATTCTTGTGAAATAGTGCTCCTTGGTAATGCAAGCTAAGTGTAAGTTGTGTAAAAATTTGCGTTCTTAATCCTCAAAAAAATGTGTTTGATATTCTGTTGAGAATATTGTATTTCCACATACAATTTGATTCTTCAGACCAACTTGTAGTTTAGCATAAGAAATGTAAAGTTTCAGAATGCTTACTATGAGTAGTACTCTGTTTAATTTCCTCAAATTCAGCTACATTCTCAATCCAAAAGGAAAGGAAGTTAATTTTTAGAGGACAGTCCTGTCATTTATTTTCCCAGAAAGTAAGAACCAGTCTTTGCTTGTCCTTATGTTTTCTCTCTTCTCAGTAAATTCCTGAATTTTTAAGTCTGTTTCTTCATCTGTAAAGTAGCAATTATAAAAGGACCTACCTTGTTCTGATGTAATTACGTGAACAATGCTCTTAGAAGATGAATGTCTCAGAGGTTCAGATAAATGCACTACTTTTAGAAAAGGATTAAACTGCCTTCTTGCCAAGTTTTGTTCACTTATTATTACAGGTGAAACTTTTTTTTTAAATACTATGTTTTGGAGATCAACTATGGGTTCCCAACACAGTTGAGCAGATAGTATGTGAGGTCTCCAGGTGCAAACCCCCTCCACTGTCACAGGCCTCATTGGTGTGGCTGCAGTTGTTATGATCAGTGAGCCAAGGACACCAGCATGTCACTGTCCAGAGTCCATAGTCCAAATCAGGACTCACTCTTGGCCGTGTGCAGTCTATGGGAGTGGAACGTGCCCGTTAGATTAGTATCATACAGAATAGTTCATCTTGGTAGCAGCCTACATGTCCACCAACAGATGAATGGATACAGATGCCTTCCCCTTGAGTAGGAGACTCTAGGTTTGGCTGTGATGTGAGAAGAGCCCCTGTAGGGCCAAACTCGACTTTCCTGGCTGCACATGCTCCTCTCAGCCATCAATCCCACCTCAATCTTGGCCCTGAAAGTCTGTGGCAGCTTATGTCAAAATACATCTTTGAAGGTCAAAGGTGAACCCAAAAGACATTCATGTCAGTGAAGACTGGGTCTCCACCACAGTCTGATGGAGCTGGCAGCGTAGCAGGTTTGTCTAGGCTGGTTTCACCTGAACTCATCAAGTTTCCTTTGCTCATCTTTCTGAACTTTCTCAGGCTTTTTGTTTGTTTGTGTTTTTGTTTTGGTACTGGGAATCAAACTTAGGACCTTGTGCTTGCCAGGCAGGCGCTGTGCCACTGAGCTGTACTCTGGCCTTTCTCAGACTTCTATAGCTCACTGAAACACAAGCTTGTGATTCTCTGTTTGTTACCCAGTAAATCAGTGTATCAGCCAAAGACGTCTTTGCAGGGAGCTGGTGAAATGCAGGGGTAGCTGGCAATTACTCAGTGTCTACTGGAAACACATTGCCTAGTTGAGCAGTTTGAAGCAATACGGATACTTGAAATCCTGACTCTGTGATTCTAGAACTTAATGCAGGGAGAATTAAGAAAACAATGGAGAATGAGCCTATCGATTACTGAGAAAAATTAATAAATCAGGATATTCCTTTTGTGTGGCATTCATTAAACACTGGCAAAGCTTTTTCACCCTCTTTTTTTTTTTTAGATAGGTTCTTGCTATGTGGTCCAGGCTGAGCTCGAGCTCACTATATAGCCCAGACTGGCTTCAACTCATGGAGATTCTCATGAATCTCAGCCTCCTGAGTGCCACTGTTACAGATGTGTGCCACCATGCCTGACTTTTTCACCATATTTTGGTTTTTCTTATATAACATCAGAGACAGAAATTGAATTGTTGAAAAAAATCTCTGAAATCTGAATGACGAAAGTACATAGTAATTTAGCTAAAATACTTATAGTGCTGAATTTATACCTTTTGTTGTTAGACACAGCAAGACTTGAGATTTTTAGAAACATCTGTGGAAAAGGAGCAGATGAGGGAAGGTGCCCTTAAGGTTACAAAGACACAACTGCTTAAACTTATAAGGAAGAAAAATCTGGTTATGTTTGTTACATGGTGATTTTCCTTTAGCCAGTCCATATTCAAAGATATTAGACAAGAATAGAGATTTATGAGGTAATTTGTTGTGTTGAGGATGGATAGGGCCTTATTGGTGTAGTCATCATACTTCCAGAACTTTAAGTAGCATCTGAAATTTCTCCCTTCAGAATAACATCTATCATCTTGCATCATAATTTGTTTCTAAAATGCCCTGGTTTTAGAACAGAGAGATATTTTAAACATTAATAATTGTTGAAAGTCTAGATAAGCACTTCCCTGACAGGAATGAGAAAAGTTCAAAGATAAGAGAGGGATGCTCTGGATTGTGGTCAGTGATTACATAGTTTGTGAGAAAGCAGAAGGAGGGGAAAAATAGGTAGATCATTCTAGAACTAGATTCTAGCTATGAGTTGATTATTCTGCTATTCAGGTGTGCTGCATGAAAAATAGATCTTTGTATCATACCGACACACTATAGTTTAAGCTTTTCTCTTTTTCCTCTTATTTTTATATTATTAGCTAAATGTTCTTAGTATGACTTAAGCAAAGTGGTCCTAGTAGAGACTGTTTTGCTTAGCTATAGATCCCTATTCTGCATAAACACCAGGTGATTCCTAAGAAATTTGTATCCAATTATATGTTATTATAAGCCATATACTGTTAAAGCTTCAAAGCTGGAAGCAAAACACAGTTAAAATATTATGTATGTTTTACTTCAAGCAATTAAACGTTACTTGTAAGATGGGTGTGGTGGTTCATTCCTGTTACCCCGTGCTCTAAAGGAGAAGCTAAGGCAGGAAGATTGCAAGTTTCAGCCTAACCTGAGTTACACAGCAAGACTGTCTAAAAAAGTAAACAAATAAAAACAAACAAGCCCACCTTCTATGTAGCCATTAGTTTTAGGCAATTGTCTGCATCTGAAAGCTAAATGCTCTGAAGAACTGAAAAGACTATATAGCTGACAGTGTTATGCAAAAATGCTATCAATTTGAGTTTTTAATCTTTGTAAAGTTTGGGGTGGTCTTGGAGGATGGAATCCACAACCTCATGCCTGTTAGTCAAATGCTTAATGATTCGGCTATACCCCAGCTCAAAGACAGCTCTTATTCTCACAGCCAAGGTCTAGAGATATGGGTATTGACAGAGAGCTGGCAGAAACCTTTTTCACTTTCCAGATGTACCAGGAAAATAGTGTGATATGAGGCACATAGCGAGAAAACTGATCCGTATATGTATTTAATCATCAGTGGGTACTATGCGAGGGAATAATTTCCACAAAAGTGAAAGCTGGAGATACAGTCATCCATGGAGTGGTAGAAAATGAGTGTCTGTGTGTAGCCTACCTGGGAAGAGAAAATAAATTTTTGAAGAGGAAATTGAAGTTGAATGGAAGGAGGAAAGGGCTAGCTCAAGCTTTCTCCTTAGTGGTAATTAAGGAGAAACAGACTATATATTGGAAGCTGAGGGAAATGAAACTGTAGTCATTCTATATGTGGCAGTGAATTGAGCTCAGTGTCAACTGTAGCTTGAAGTCACTGTACAGATATGGTAGCAAAAACTGTCAGTGACTCCCTGGACAACTCAGCCTGTTTCAGAAACAGTGGGCAAGTGAATGTGGGGTCTTATTAGTGAATTTAAGGAATGTCAATTTTCAGGAACTCCTGAAACTACACAAAAGTTTGTGATTAGCCAGCTATAGTGGTGCATGCCTATAATCTCAGCACTCTGAGGCTGAGGCAGGAGGACTGTGAATTTGAGGCCAATCTGGGTTATATAGCTAGTTTGAGGCCAGCTCAGACTACACTGCATGACTCTGTTACAAAATGAAATGAAACAAAACAAATGTTTGTGATTATCCCTGTGTATATTTAAATCTGTAAAAATTAGGCATAACTTTTTCTTGGATTCTTAAAGGGGGTCTGTGATTTTTTAACTGATTGATTATTGATTGATTTTGCAGTGTGGGGAACTCAAACATAGAACCTCACATATGCTGAGTAAATGCTATACCACTAAATTACATCCTTGGCCCAAGGTTTTACAAAAGATACAGCATATAATTGAAACTCAAATTATAAATAAAGAGCAAAACAAAAACTAGATAATAGGAAATAAGAAGATAGATCTTTCTCAAAGGAGAAGGGGATCAAGAAATGGAGGGAAGGAGTGGGGAGGGAGATAGATGAAAAAAAGGAATTGAAATGTGTTATATACGTGAACCAATTCCACACAAGGAGTGTAAATATGATGTAGTACACACATGTACTAATAAAGAAAATATAGTTAAAGTTTTAATATAATTATGACAGTAAAAGACTCACTGACATTAATACCCTTCAAAATACTCTCACTTCACTTTTAAACTTTCTTTTTTTCTTTCCTTTCTTTCTTTCTCTCTCTTTGTGTCCCTCCCTCCCTCCTTCTTCTTTCCTTCCTTCCTTCCTTCCTTCCTTCCTTCCTTCCTTCCTTCCTTCCTTCCTTCCTTTTCTTTCTTAATTCAACAACCTGTATCCCATCATTCTTGGCATTTTTGGAAACAGTTCTGGAAGTCCTCTGTGGTGAATGCCTTTAGTTGTGCTGTTGTGGTTTGCCTCAGTGTCCTGAATCCATTCAAAGTGTTTACCTTTCATGGCCATTTTGATTTGGGACGAGAGTCACAAGTCACACAGTGCTGGATCCGGTGAACAGGGCTGACGAAGACACACTGTGTTATGTTTTTATGAGCCTGCCTTTCCACTGGACGGCACTCAGCAGAAGCATCCATGGTGTAGTTGATCACACCTCATAAAGACACTCATGAAAGAGGACTTCCGGAACTGTTTCAGAAAGTGGCAAGAGTGGTAACCTAAAGAGTGTTCAAAGCGGCAAGGAGTATTGTTGAGGGCATTCATGGCAATACATATCTCACGGTGGTACATTTTAAAAATTCATTCACTGTATATTTTGATCACACCTCATCCATGGCATTGTCAAATGGTATGCTTTTTAGGAGAAAACACCTACTTGTCTTTAGTGACATTCAAGAGGAATCTTAGATACACCAAGGGGACACATTTGATGCTAAAAGGCTTTGCGCAGTTTGGTAAATTTGTGAGTCATCATAGGGGGGAACAGTTTTGTTTCATTGAAAGTAACTGCGGCTATGAGCTATTGGAAGAGTGTGTGGTGCAGCCTGAATAGGACTGCATAGAACGATTGTAAATAAGTGACCCATCCTCCAAATCTATGAACAAGGCTATGCTTTGCACCTTTCTGGGCTATAGATTTGCTTTTGACATCACGATAGTGAATAACTTAAAAGGAAGAAACAGAGAAAAAAATTTCATTTTTGTGGGTATGAGAAGCTGAAAGGGTGGTGGAAGTGTCTTTTTTGTTGTTGTTTTTATTTGTTTGTTTCTGGAAGTATCTTTTAGAATGTGTTATTTCTGTATCCTCTTATGACATTATAAGCACAAGAAAAAGTTTTGTCCTTACTGTTTAAAAAAAGTCAGTGTATTGGAAATGAGCCCCCAGACTCAACTTGTCGGTGTAGATAAGAAAGCACTCAGACATCCAAAAATTCCAGCAAGACTTTTACTTTTGCAAAAAGGCACACACCCACCCCAACAATGAGGTAGCAGGCACACAGGACAAAGGATGGTTGCCCATTTTGTCTCTAATGCAGGGAGAACAGTTGACCTCTTCCCTTTGGCTGGTTTGGAGGTTCACAATCCATCCTGATTGGCTAACTCAGAGGGCACAAAGAGAATCTGAGGGGCTGCTGAGGGGAAGGGAGAACAGAGTGGAGGGGGATGTGGAGAGCAGAAAATCCTCAGCCAATGAAAAGGTGTCTTTGGTTTGTACCTGTGTCCCTATGATTGGAATGAAGTGGGCATTTTCTATGACTTAGTGTGTTCAGGAAAGGCTATCTAAGACAAGCTGGAGTCCAAGATGGGGTCACTCCGGCTTGACAGAGAAGACAGAACCTACTGTTTCCCACAACTGGGCTCAACATTCCTAGAAAACACAGAAGGACAGTTAACCACCATGTTATGTAAATACGCACTGATTTGGTAATAAATGGTTCCAGAGGGTCCACGGTCCCAGTTGTTTTTTCAATTTAGAATGATTGAACAACCGTTTTTGTGAAATTCTATTTTGTGAAAATTCATTAGTGTTTATTGGAAATTCATTATAAAATATCAGGTGCTTATTGTGTTAGAGCTTTGCACTCAAATTATTCTAGTCAAACATCAGAAGTATTTGTGGTTCCTAAGGTTCAATTAGTGTCTTGGTATTTGCAGAGGCTATGGTAACTTTAAAAATCATTAGGGAGTCATTTAAATAAGCACTCCTTTCTTAAAATGGAAACAAAGCTTTTGTAAATAAGGAGGGAAAAAGGGCTTGAAGGTAGGGTAGGGGGATGGGAAAGAAAAAGAATTAAGTTATATCACGTACAGGCACAAATTCCCTATAAAGAATGTGACCATTATGTACACTTAAAATGTACCAATAAATTTAATGAAGTCAAAACAAAACAAAACCAAACCACTGCTATATAGATCTGAAAAAATCTGTGCCTCATTCCTTTTCTTGGATGTTGCCTAGACACTGGGCAAATCAGATTTCATAAATATAGTTTGATGTTATCCTTTACCTACCCTGGAATGATAAGATGAGAAAACAGCAGGCCCAATTCAGTAGCGGATAAGAAAAGCACATTTTTTTTTTTCCTTTCTGAGAGCTGTGTAACCTTAGGGTCAGTACAGATGTTTACAGAATTTTTCTTCCTGAAGTTTGTGGTCACTTTAAATATATATAGAGACCAATAAGCTTTGTATCAAACAAAATGACCTACTTAAAATGGAAATAAGGGAGTCAGTTCCATTAACCAGAGTTAGCATACACTGAAAATCCTTTACACTACTCGTTTTCTCTTAATTTCTTCTCAGTTTTTAAAATTTACTTCTCAGTGTAGAGGGACTAAAAATGTACATACACGCCCTGCAAGTGTGCGCTGCAGATTCTCTACAGGGGCCTCTTTGGCTGTTCACTCCACATTATTATCTGATAAGAAAGGGCTTACACAGAGACACTACTGTCACTCGAGTTCCAGCCAGCCTTGAAGGTGTCCTAACAGCAACGCACCTGCCCTGCTGCCCTGTGCGCTGTTTAAAATCAGCTGCCTCTGTTCCCCAGATCCAGGGAGGTGCAGCAAGTCTTTACTGCGCTCTGTGACTCAATTGCTACTTGGCTACTGCTGATCTTCTGACATCAAGATTTTGTCACCTTCTTACTCTCGAGTGGCTGCATCACCGCGTCAGTCTCCGCTTCACTTTAGCTACTTATCCCTCACAGAACCCAGGGAGGCAGTCTAGAATGTCAAAGGAAAGAAACGCCTCCACAAAGCTTAGTAAGTAGGCTTTCAACGGCTTAACTTTCCTGTCTTTATTTCTGTTGGCTCTGTTTTACTCAATGTCGGGTTTGAATAACGTGAGAATAATCCCAGTTCTCAATTTCTAATAAATTGTGAATTTGATCAGACATGGAACCTATTGCTTATTAACTCTTCTTTTCTGTTGGACTCTACTTTTCTGTTGAAGGAAGGGAGATAGGAGAGAGAGAGGGAGAAGAGAGGGAGAGGGAGAAGGAGAGGGAGAGGGAGAGGGAGAGGGAGAGGAAGGGAGGGGGAGGGAGGGGGAGGGAGAGTAAACAAGGAAGGGGCAGGGGCAGGGGGAGGGGGAGGAAAAGAGAGATATTTTGTGTTTGTGCAGGTACATACACAGGGCATACATACACAAGGAATTGAAACCCAGAACTGTGTAATTTAAAGGCTCATTTTGCACATGCAGAATTATTATTGAATCAGAAAACTCTAGTTACCCTATGCATTTCCTAAAATGAAAAATTTTAACATATGGTAGTCTTACCTTCTTAGAGCATTTTATTCTTAGAAAGCCTGAGCTAATTTACTTACATATGAAATTGTAAAACTGTTTATTCATTCATTCTTTCAGAAAATTTTACTGAATATCCATTTCATGAAAGCTTTTTCATAGCTAATCTCACATACAGAATAATCTAAAAGCATGTTACATATCAATGGGTTGACACTGTTTTCTTCTACCCAGCATGGTGCCTTTTTAGGTGGGATACAGGATCATAGGAAAAAAGGCACCAAGGAATTAGAATGTTTTTGTTTATTCACTCTAAACTAGTGGATTATCTATTCACTTTACTACTTCAGTAGGGTTCAGAACTATTTGAGATTGCAAATTAACCTCTAAAAACAAGCATATAGTTTCCATAAATTTCAAGTGTCCTTTAGTGCTGCAACTCATGCAGCTCTTGAGGTTCTTGGGGTGAAGGACCATGAGAGAATGAGAGAATAAAGAAGACACAAAAGCTGGGGTCAGGTGGAGCCCTTACTTTCCTGATGGGAGGAAAGGAACTGTTCAACCAATGTAGCACATTTATTTATACACTCAGAAGGATGATGTCAATTTCAACCCCACTGCCTAGGAACTTGTTCACCTGGCTGGCCTGGGCCCCTTGCCTTCTTGGAGCTGGAACAGCTTGTTTAACATGGCTTGTTTTGGGTTCTCTATGTTTTCAGGGCTGGCCTTGCTTTAGTCCCACACATGTGATCAATCTCCAGCTACAACAGCTCCTTAGCTTTAGAATGGTTATTTTATGGTAACAAAGTCTTTTTGGTTTGTTTTTGCTTTTTTGAGTTAGGATTTAACTAGGTAGCCTAGACTAGCCTCCAACTTGAGACCTTTGCACCTCAGCTTCTAGAGTGCTGGGACTATAGGCACGCACCACCAAGTCCAGGATAGTAGCGCAAAGGCTTATGGAAATTCCTGGTGGGTGATAGAGTTAGAATTGAATTACAGTTCTACTGTAGTATTTATTTTGTTTGTGTAAGCATCACTTAAAATTGAAGTTTATAATTCACAAGCTAAGTCAAGCATGTTATTTCAGTTCTCAGGTTCAAGCATAACAGGTGCAGAGCTATATTCAGGGACAGAATGGGTTTTCTTAAAAGGGTGTTTTGGTCAGAGGATTGTGGAAAAATATTTAGTAAATGTTATGTTATATAAAATACTTTTTCCAGTGTCTGAATGAGAGGATCTATCAAAGAGTGTTAAAGATATTTTTATGCTGCAGTCCTACTAGGGTTTGTCTATGACTGAATAAGGGAGCAAGATGGTAGAGGTAGTTCTGTGAACCATGAATCCCGTAGATTAGTATTGGGGCTACTTAGGTGGTAAAATGTCTTGTACACCAGTAAAAATAAATGAAATAAGCCTCTGTGAATAGTTAACAAAGAAACCTTAATGAACCCAGGGCATGGTCAGCGATGTCCACAGTCCTAGTCACTGTCCTCTTACTGAGACACATTATCTGACATCCACAATTTGAAGGAGGAAAGGTTTATAATTCTTAAGTATTTACTTTTTTCTTGATGCTATTGCTAATGGCATTGATTTTCTAATTTCTTTCTTGGTAGGTTTATAATTGGTGTACAGGAACATTATTGATTTTTGTGTTTACTTTGTATACTGCTACATTACTGAATTTGATTATTAATTCTAGGAGTTATTTGGTGAAAATGTTTGCCTCTTCTATGTAGAAGACCATGTCATCTGCAAATAATAATAATTTTTCTTCTGCCTTTCCTATTCATATCCCTTTTGTTTTTTTCTCTTTTGCCTGATTGTCCTGGTAATGTTTCATGAAGTATATTGAATAAGAGTGGAGGATTTTCTTGTCTTCCTGATTTTACAGGGAAAGATTTTAGCATCTCCTCATTTAATATGATGTTGGATGTTGGTTTGTCATAAATGAGTTTTATCAGATTGAGATAAATTCCTTCTATACCTATTTTCTTCAGG
>RJWT010013942.1:0-21425 GCA_004365215.1 Cuniculus paca
TGCAAAAGGTACAAATAGGGGTACACAAAGGAATGGGACCAAAGCAAGTCCAATATCCAGCAGGGCAAACATTAAGTCCTGGAGTTCCATGTCCAGCATCTGAAGCAATCTGTGGCAAATTACGAACTCCAAAGGGTTTGGGTGTCTCCACCTCCACGGCACCTTTGGTGAATGTAGCTCCCACAGCTTTTCTCTTAGGCCTGCTCTGCTCCATCCTTGAAGCTTTCCTTAGATAATCCATATTCCTGGCTTTTCCAAACTTCTGGGATCTCCATGGCACCTTTGGCTTCACACTCACAGCCTCACACACTACCCTCTCAGGGGCACACTGCCTCATCTCAGGCCTTCTGAAATTGGGGTGGAAGCTGTTAGGGTTTGTATATAGGTGGCCCCCCACAAGCCTCATGTTGTGATGGAAGCAGCTGAATCTAGCATTTGTGATTGATTCATTGTCTAGTGCTAGGATTGGCAGTGTGAGTTCTGCACCTGCCCAGGGGTGGAGCCAGCATACAATGTAAGGTCAGAATGGGAGTGTGTTTTTCCCTTTTTCACGTAGTTTGTGCTTGCCACTTGGAGCTGCCATGAACGGCTGCCCCTCAGCCACGCCATCCTGCCTTGGAGCCAGCTGAGTATGGATTGAAATCTCCAGAAACTGTGAGCTAAATAAACCTTTCCTTGCTTCACTTTGGGTGTCAGGTGTTTTGTCCCAGCAATGAGAGAAAAGTGGCCAAGACAGAAATCTTTTTAACCTCAGAACTTGTGCATTCTGCATGCACTTAAAACAAGCACCATGGATGCTGCCAAGTTCTGCTGCCCGCTGTAGCTGTAGCCAGGCTTTCCTCTCTCTTGGCTGTAGAGGTTGAGTACCTGGATTGCTGGGCACTCTGAACCTGATTCTGAGGAACAAATTCTCTGTGCTGCCTCCATTTTGGAACCAGGTGTGTCTGCCACCATTTTGGAACCCTGTGTGGCCTCTGCCACCATTCTGGAACATGGTGCTCTGCAGGTTTCTCCTCCAAGCAAAATCTTTCACTTTTTCAGTTTTGAGGCTTCAAAGGGTGGAGACCTGTCACCACTTCGTGTGATGTTCCCAGGCCATCTTTTCTATTCTTCTGTCCCTTCTCAGCAGTTGAGATCTCAGCTCTATCTTTACAGTCTACAGCTTTACTGGAGCTTTCTTTCTGGACAAATTCACAGTGTTTTAAATCATCCTGGTGGACTCTTTGCTCTTGATTTGCAACATATATCTGGCTAAAAGCCCCCAACAATAGCCATGTCACTGCCTCAACATTTGACTGCCTTCAAATTTCTTCTGCCAGATTAGTCCACTGTTCTTAATCTTAGTCTCAGGCAGAGTCTCTGGACATGCGCAAACTGCAGGCAGACTTTCTGCCAAGCCATAACACATATCATCTGGACTACAGCAACCAGTGCAATCCTTTCCAGCAGAAATCTCCTGAGCCTGGTCTTTAGTGGAAAGATTTCTATCAGCCTTCTGGTCTCAGCTCTGACCAGAATCTCCTATAGAGAACAGCCTAAGACATTCCAGGGCTACTCTTTCAGATGACATCTCCGAACCTCTCTCCAAACTCTTCCCACAAGCCATTCCCAAAGGCTCTTGAACCACATGGTTAGGTATACTCACAGCAATGACCCCACTCCTCTGGTACCAAATTCTGTGTTAGTTACTTTTCTCTCATTGAGACAAAATACATGACACCCAAAATGAAGGAAGGAGAGGCTTATTTAGCTTACAATTTTTGGAGGTTTCAGTTCATACTCAGCTGGCTCCAAGGCAGGGTGGTATGGCTGAGGGGCAGCTGTTTAGGTGGCCACAAGTGACAAGACCAAAAAAGGCAAAAAGGGAAAAGCATGCTTCCTTTCCTGTCTTATATTGTGTGCTGGCTACTCACGCCTGGGCAGGTGCAGCACTCACACCACCAATCCCAGTGCTAGACAATGAACCAGTCACAAACACTAGACTCACCTGCCTCCATGACTGCATGAGGCTGCATGCTTCTCTGCATGAGACCCCCAGACACAAACCATAATATTATATTTTAAGTCTGGACTCATATCCTTCTTTTCAGAGCCTTCCCGACTGACCTGCCCTTTTCTGTTTACTAGTATTTTCTGTTTTCTTATGCTTTTTACTACTCATTTGGAATTACAAAATTGCATGTGTCCACAGGCATGTACACATTAACACATTGTATTACATGTGTATGGGGCTTTTTGTTTTTCTGTTTTTAGTTCCTTGAGTGAGTGGCATGCCCTGGAAGGCAGGGACCAGTGTTTGTCACTGAAGGGGTCCTTTTTGATCCTTAGTAATATTTTTTAGAGTTACCACTTGATTTTTTTTTTCCTGAATTGGCAGCAGCTGCTGCTGCTCCTTCTCCTCCTCCTTCTCCTCCTTCCTCTTCTTCCTCTTCTCTTCTTCTTTTTTTTGTCCTGGGAATTGCACTCATCACCTCATGCTTGCCAGGCAGGCACTTGTGCCGTTGAGCTAAATCTCTGGCCCCTGAATTGACAGTTTCAATGTGCTATTGAGAGATACTTTGGTTACCAGACAGTCCCTATAGCCACATTTCTGTAGTGTGTATCTGAAGAGTCTGCAGTTGCGTGTGAAACAGGCATTGTTTCTTCCTGGTTCTTCTCCTGTGGGGGTGTTTTCTGGCCTACATCTGAATGTTGTTGAGAATCATGGACTGACTGGGCCTGGGTGGTAGTCTTCATGTTTTGCAGCAGTCTGTATCTGAGAAGCAGGTCTGTAAGACAAGACTCACCACAATGTGCTAAAATATAAAGATCATTTTTAAAGTATCTTCTAAAGCAAGAATTTAAACAATATGTGACTGAAAAAGAAGTGTTCTGACTGTAAGTTAGTTTAACAAGGTTTTGAGACCTTCTTAATATAAAGAAAATTTTTTCAACTTATGCTGCACATACTGGTGCAGGAAATGAGACCTGGAGTTGACCCAGAAATCACAGTGAAGTCTATATAGTTTCTTTCCAGATTATTGTGGTCTCTTCAAAAATAGCATAAATG
This sequence comes from Cuniculus paca, assembly GCA_004365215.1. NCBI lineage: Eukaryota > Metazoa > Chordata > Mammalia > Rodentia > Cuniculidae > Cuniculus > Cuniculus paca. The sequence goes on from RJWT010013942.1 coordinate 3,050, forward strand.
CCCATTTGATAGCCTTGTTTTTGTAAGTTACTCAAAATACAGTTGGTGGTACTTGGACACTTGAGATTTAAACTCCTGAATCTCTCAAGTACTCTCAAAATACAATATTCTGTATCATGAAAGAAGGACACTTCAGTCCTTTGAGGTGACGTGTGTGTTTGTGTGTGTGTGTGTGTGTGTGTGTGTGTGTGATTCTGATATTTTGCAGCACTAGGAATTGAATCCAGGACCTCCTAAAGGCTAGGCAAGCCACGTACCATTGAGCTACACCTCCAGTCCTTCCAAGTCAACTTTGGACATGAGATTCATAAAATATTACTCTGCTGAAATTATTTTTGAGCAAGTTTTCATTTGCCTTTTTGTAGCTAGAAAATGTCTGTTTTTCAACTTTTAACATATTTGGCTTCTTTACGTTTTCTCCTCTGTTGATCATTTCATTCTTAAAATATTCTTCGCTTGACTTCCTGCATTTGCTCTACTTCCTCTCACTGTCCCTTTCCAGTTTCTCCTCCTGGCTTGCCCTCATCTGTTGTACCTTCCAACCCTCCTTTCCAACTTGCTTTTTTAGCTTGTCTTCACCCATTTGGCCCTGACCTATTGGTGTTCCTTGGGGTCTTTCCTGGGCCTGCTGCATACTCTGTGAGATTATTTTCATTCCTTTGATTGCTCTGAATGCTGGTGTTTTTCCTATATTATTTGCTATCCTTTGTTTTCTGAGCCCTGGGATCTATGCAGTTCATTCATTCATTCATTCATTCATTCAGTAAATAGATTGGTGCCTGGCTTTGTTTAAGGTACCTGGAGTACAGAGCTGGACAAGATGTTGTGTTGTCTTGGAGGAGAACAGAGGGTGAAAACATTATTTCAGATGGCCCTTGTTATGATGCATAGGGTAGTCAGGGAAGGCTTTGTGGGGAGGGGGGGTTTGAATCTGCAGTGCTAATCCTTCCTCCCAGATAACTTAGTTTTGATTGGTCTGAGATGGAGGTTCACACTTGTAAGTCTTAGGCTTTCCAGACTGATGTCAGTGCAGTTGGAAACCACTAACCAAGAGGAAGGGAAATCCAGTCAGTGGGAAGAGCTGCTATGTAAGGTGTCATTCTCATCAAATTGTAATAAGCTTCATGAGGGTACAATATCTATTGCATATTTTTTTTGTTTTTCTTTTTTTTTTAATTACTGGAGATTGTGCTCAGTGCCTTGTGCATGCAAGGCAACTACTCTACTACTGAGCTACATCCCAAGCCCCTTCTTATTTTATTTTTGGCAGGGTACCCCTAAGTTTTCCAGGCTGACCTTGAATTTGAAACCTTTCTGCCTTAGCCTCCCACGTAGCTGATATTACAGGCACATGTCACCATGCCCAATTTGTTGCATCATATTTATGTCATAATTTTCATAACTGGATTTTAGTACATCAAACTTAAATCGACATCTCCTATCCCTGTCCCCTCACACAAGCCTACTATACCTTCTGCAGTAAGAATCTGGATGTCCTGACTTCTTCCCCCCAAGGCCACCACTATGTAGCAATTTCCTGTCCCCAGCCTTCTGTTTTCCTTGGTGAAAACCTGAGTTCCTTGTAAAGCTCAAGTCTTACCGAATCACTTACCCTTAAGTCTCTTGGCCCCCTCATTGATCTCAGAATAGAGCCTGATGCCTCAGTCTTATCTGGCCATCGTGTCTTCTCACTTCTGGCCATGGCCTCTTCCTCTTGGTGAACTCCACCACAGTGGCTTACCTAGTGGTGGTGAATGTGAGTGCATTTCCAGGTATGTTGCCCAGGACCTGTGGCAGTGTGTACATTCTTTGAAATGATTCTGTGACTCTTGGTTGCTCTTTTGACAGAAGTTTAGCTGTTAGGTCTGGTAAGCTGTCCCGACACATGCAGTATTGAGCACTTACCCCATTTTATCACTTAAGCATGACCAAAGTACTGTCATCAGCACTGTCTTACCACCCATTTCTAGCCAACATTAATGATGAGCAGGCATCAAAATGTTAAGCAGGATATTCTTTTAAATCAATGAACAAATGTTTGGAAACTTTTGTTAAGTTTTAAATATATATATATTTTTTTTTTTAATGTAAATTACCTTTTTTGTAGGAGAACCATGCCATTTCTGGGTCAGGACTGGAGATCTCCTGGGTGGAGCTGGATTAAAACTGAAGATGGCTGGAAAAGATGTGACTCCTGTAGTCAGGAACTTGAAAGAGAGAGCAGCCAGTGTACCGTCACTCATGACATGTAAGTCACAGCCAGCAGAACATGCCAGCCTGACATTTATGGCCTACCATTTTCATATCCCTGCAGAGCTCCATAACTTGTAGTTTTAGAATTGCCCACCAGAATGTGGGAAGTGAGTTATTTTGCTAAAGAGGGAGCCTGGTGGATTGCCTAATGCTCAGGATGCTCTTTCTTATTTAAAACACATAATCCTCTCAATAATGTGGGAGCTAGGAATTTGTTTAATCCCACAGTATAGCAGAGGAACTTAAAATATACAGTTTTGTCAGCATATGTCAAGATCATAGTAATAGTGGCTTACACAAGGCAAAAGACCTAAAAGTGCAGGTCAGTGTAATGACATTGCTTGGTGACATTATCAGGGGCTGAGTGACATTCTATGATGTTTCTCTGCCATCCTGAGAGTGCAGCTTTATCTGCCAGTTCTGAGAGATGTGTCACCCTCCGTGTCTGCATTCCAGTTGGAGACATAGGTGAGACATGACCCACAAATTGTGCACATTAAGTCTGCCTTCACTGCATTGGCTGGACCACTGGACCCAGGACGCTGCTGTAGTGGTCTGTCTTGTGTGTGTGTGACCATGTGAGTAGATAAAATTCTAACATTGTACAAACACAGAAGCAAGGTGGATGGCAGTAGTATGGTTATCAGAAATCCATGCTCAGTGGTAACTGAGAAAGTAGAGGCTTAGGACAGTTGTGAGTCATCCTCTGGAGTGTCACGGGTCTAGTCATGGATTTTACTGAGTGTTTTTATTTGACATTTGCATTCTTAGCAACTGTGTGTGCTTGACCATCTGTTTTTCTGACAGAACTTTAGCAGCTTTAGACCAGAGACTAGTTTTTACAGTATTGGAAGCAGAAATTAATTTTATATTTCAGTTATAGTGAAAATAGCACATAATATTTATTGAGTATATTTTGGTATTTTTTTTTGCCTTTTTGAGTTTTTAATATTTTTTATTTTTATTTTATTTTATGAAAAAAAGGTAAAACAAAATTTCATAGCAAAATAATAGGAGAATAACAATAGTTAATACATGTTATCTTTAAACTAGTTGCTCAGGGTACAAGATATGGGCATAAAATTTTCTGCAATCAATATTAACACAAATTTTCCTTTTTAATGAACTAAGAGACACTAATAGTATAACTTAGTTGTATTTTTTCCCTTTTTCCTATTGGCCTTTCTCCTTTTACCCATCTTAGTTCCTTTTTCCTTTTGAACAATTTCTTCCCATTTCACAATATGTATTGTACCTTTTAGGACTTATTTGCTCTTTCAGTTTCTCACAAGGGAGACAATATGATGTTTACACATGTGAGTCTGATTTACTTCTCTTATGAGTATGGTCTCACGTTGCAACCATTTACCTATAAATGTCTCAAGTTTATCCTTCTTTATGGCTGAGTAGTATGCCATGGTATAAAAGTGCCACATCTTTTTAATCTATTCCTTGATTGATGGGCATTTGGGTTGTTTCCAAGATTTAGCTATTACAAATTGTGCTGCTAAAAACTTGAGTGCACATTATTGCTGTGGCATGATATATTTATCTTCTGGAAAGATACTCAGAAGGGGGATAGCTGGATGGAATGGGACCTCTAATCCTAGTGTTTGGAGGAATCTCCACACTGATTTCCACAGTGGTTGCATCAGTCTACACTCCCACCGACAGTGGAGAAGGGTTCCTTTTTCCTCACAGTCCTGCAAGCGTTAGTTATTGGTTAATTTCTTAATGGTAGCCATTCTTTCTGGGGTGAGATGGAATCTCAGTGTTGTTTTAATTTGCATTTCTCAAATGACAAGTGATGTTGAATGTTTCTTCATATATTTATTTGCCATTTGTATTCCTTCCTTTGTTTTTTGAGGGGGTACTGGGGATCAAACTCAGGACTTTGCACTTGCCATGCAGGTACTGAGCTGCTGAACTAAATCCCTGGCCCCTGTATTCCTGCATCTGAAAAGTGTATATTCATCTTAGATGCCCATTTCTGGACTGAGTCTTTGAATTTGGAGATTTGACTTTTCCAATTCCTTATATGTTCTAGATAGAAGTCCTTTGTCTAAGGACAATTGGCTAAAATTTTTTCCCACTCTGTGGGTTGTCTTTTCACTTTGTTGGTGATTTCTTTTGCTGCAAAAGATTTTTAATAAGATGAGATCTCAGTTGTTGATTCTTTGAAGTATTTCCCATGTGTCTGAGTTTTGTTCATGAACTCTCTGCCTACACCTATGTCTTCAAGATTTCTACTTTGAGTTTTATTTAATATTGATGTTGCAAAATTTTATTTAATATTGATGGTGTAAAATTTGTTTGACATTGGTAACACTTTTGGTATTGGATAACTAGGGGTACACAGTTCTGAATTTTCTAGGTGGTTGTTGTATTATTTAACTGTCTTATGTTTTTATAGCACATTGTTTAAGTTTAAAGTTGATTAGGTATAGCTAAAAATATCAGGTATCTCCTGTTTACTCCAGCCACTATAAAGTGTGGAGATTCAAGTCATAGTTTAGGATGGGGAAACAGGTTTTAAAAAGCTTTTGAATGGAAATATTGCTGTTATTCTTTTACTTGTGTATTTTTTTCCTGTCACCCCAAACATGTTTAAATGTATGAGAACTGATTTTTTTTCTTATATACACATGGAATGTAAGAACCCAATCCAGATGTGTTGATAGCTGCAACCCATATCTGCCTTCTCTACATACTCACTCTTTTACTCCCTTCAGACTTTTATATAAGTCCTTTGAAATAGCATGCTAACAGACACCTCTCTGCTCATTGAAAAGTTCCACGTGTTCAATAAAACAGAAGATGTTATACAGCACTCACACTGCCCACATGGGGTGAGTGAAGGGAGGATTTGCCAGCTATCTCCTGTCTCCAATTGCCTTGAAAGTCTAGAGACTTTCTCTTTGCCACTCTGCCTTTCTCCTCTGTGTTCCTATCACAGTGCCTTTCAGGATCTGTGGGGAGGGCTGTGGGCCACCCAAGACTTCAGCGGGTGTCCAGTGCTTGCTTCCTTTCCAGGAGGACAAGTTGCTTAACTTTGAACATAGAATTGATAAAATAAATAAAACCATGTGCAACCACTATTCCTATTTTTTCTTACTGGGAATTAAAACTAGGACTAGGCAAGCACTTTGCCATTGAGTTATATTTCCAGCCTTGCAACTACCCGTCTAAGTGGTTCAGTAAAATAACCCTATCTTCCTCCATGTATCTTTGAGAAACAGTACTTCTAGTTCTTTTATTTGGAGTGGGCTTTCCAAAGTTAGAGCAATTACCATAGTAGAAAATAGCGCAGATGACCGAGAGTCCATGTTAATATACTTTTTTTGTAAACACGCATGAAAATAGACCTTGAAAGTATCCTGTTGTCTAGATTCACTTCATTTTAGAATTGAAAGTTCTGACAAAATTCATGAGAAATTATCCAGTTCATCCAGCTGCACATTTATTCAACATAATGTTACCACCAAAGCCAGTGATGCTGCAGCAGATGCTAAACCCTCTTATAAATACCCCTTACTCTAAAGATTTGGATGTATACAAGGGAGGAGGGAACAGCTAGCCCATATCCAGTGGAAATGGCCAGCACTTGTCAGGCACTGTGTATGCAGCTGGCAGAGGGTCAGGACAAGCAAGAGGCCAACATACTGACTGGATGAACAGGAAGGGACATTCCAAGGACAAAGGGTACTGTACTTGCTATGTAGATCCCACCGGCCTTGAACTTGTGATTCTCCTGCCTCAGTCTCCCAAGTGCTGAGATTATAGCCATGTACCACTCACAGTTCGTGTTGGATGGCAGAGCTTGTCTTGAGAAGAGCTGTGAAGCCGAGCATCTAGGCTCTGTTTGTCTCTTGGGTGCCTACCTTTTCTGTGAGGTAACAGGCATGACTGAGGATATGCAGAGGTAACTGGCTGCCCTTGGGAGGCCTGTGCTCAGCCATATGTGTCACTCAAGATCCTGGGGTTTTTTCTTACATATTAGTTCATTAACACCTTACCACAGTTTTTTTTGTTTAAATCTTACTAAAGGCTCTATTTTTAAAGTTTATTTTGTGTACTTGGCTCTTGCGGGTGTAACTATGGGAGTTGCCATCAATTTAGGGCCCCTCCAGAATTAGCTTCTACTCTAGTCCTGCTATAAGTACGTTCTATAAAAAGCATTTTTGAATTGTGGATCCCTCCAAGGACAAAGACAGAAGAAGCCATGGTGTTGATTCCTGTCAGAATGTGGACATAGTCTCTCACAGCACTGAAGGGTCAAAATTCACAGGTGGCAAGAACTACATACTAGCCATCCTGTGTCTGGTGAGTTGGTGAAACTGTTTTCAAATGTGTCTGGCTGTAGGCTCTGTGGAGTCTTGTTATAGGTTTCAGTAAAACCCAGATGGCCTTCCATATATACACTTTTTGTATGAGTAAGTGATGCAAATAGTTTGTTTCAATGTGACACTTAGCAGGTGCTGCTTCTGGCAGTATTTATTGGTGATGCTCCTCTTTCTTTCTTCCTTCCTTCCCTCCTTCCTTTCTTCCTTTCTTCCTTTCTTCCTTTTTTCCTTTCTCTGTCCTGGGATTGAACCCTAGACAAGCATGTTATTGCTTTTTAAACAATGATTTCTTTTGGATGGTAAACTCCTGTCTCTGACTTTATTTTACTATTATCTCTCCCCCAGATTTATATTTGCTATCAATTACAAATTAACATGTGCTTATTGTAAATGAACAGCAAACCATGCACCCCAGAGTATGTAAGAAGCAGCCTGAGGTTCTTAGTGCCTGCTCCATGTAGGTAACCAGTGGCATGGTCACTTACTCAGATGTCAGGGTTTGCAGAGAATTCTGTTCTTTTTTTCTGCCCCAGCCCTACCACTGCCCCATGGTTTCAATGTCCACTGGTGAACTCATGGCTGCTGACCTTGGTGCTGATCTCTTTGTTCCTATGATTTCCTTGTCTTCTCTGGGCTGTTTTGGCTGCCCCTCAGTGACCCCAACATCTGAAACCATGAGTTCAGGCATGCAAGTCTTATAATCCCCTTAGTCCAGGTTTCCTGACAACCACCTCATCTGCTGACCTGATTTTCTCACTATGTGAAAGTCTTTTTCATGTCTCTCTTTGCCAGCAACTAGTCCATGATATTCTTGGAGTTTCAGAGATACTCTTGTCAGTATCCTACTTCCATTCCAATCTTTTTTAAAATATATGATTTAATCTGGTTCCTACCCTACATCAACCAGCACACAAAAAAGATCTTAGTCTCTTTCTCGCTGCTCGGACAAACTACCCAACACCCACAAGTTAAAGGAGGAAAGCTTACAGTTTGTAGAGATTTCAGTCCATAGTTGGCTGGCACCAAGGTGAGGTGGCATGTCAAAGGGGAATAGTAGAGGAAAAACAGTCCATGGCAGGTTGGGCAGGAGACAGAGGCAGCGCGCCTGCCTTCCTTATTTATTTCCCTTTATATTCCATCCAGGCTACAAGCCTACTGGCTAATGTCACTCACACTCAGGGTAGGGTTTCCCTCTTTAGTAACCCCATCACCCGCATCTATGCTGAGTCAATCAGTGGACTAATCCAGTTGTTGCACCCATCATCCAGTATCATATGCCCACAATCCAGACACTTCCAAAAAGCCTCACCTATGTGTTCATGAGGCTTTGGAAGGGTAACATGTAGCTGTTAGCCATAAGTAGCAACAGAAAGAGTCTACCATCACATACTAGAGGGCCTGCTGATTTGCTCATTGCCTGCCCTTTTCACACAGATGTTCATTAGGTCATTCATTAGACAGATAACTTGGACACTTGTTGGTCATCTCCTGTGCTCTGTGGACCAAGTACTACCATCTTCATGGGCATTGCCCCATCCTCTTCCACTTTCTCTGGGTTTTTGCTCCCTACCCACTTCAGGAAATCTGATGCCAGCAAGCTCATTCTTAGAATTCAATGGCTTTAAAATTTTTGCCTCTGTTAACTACCTGGAATCTTCATTAATTTTTCCCAGATACATGAGATGTTCTTTTTTTTAATTAAAGTCCTTACGGTGACCAGTGAGTGTGTTGCCCTCTGCCCCAAGACCTACCCTAGGATAAAACCAGTGGGTCTTTCCTATGAGAATGCAAGGAAGGGAGTTGAGTTCTCTGCTTATGGGCCAGAAGCAGATGGACCTAAGTCCTACCCCAACCAGACTGGGGAACGGGTCTCCAGGAGCTGTACCTGGCCACGTCTCTGGTTTCACTGTTCCACATGATGCTATGCCTATTCATTCTACAGTATTTATTAAGCTTTTACTTTGTACTGTCAGTGCTAGGATATGAACATAGAACAGGCAAGAATTTATGTCTGATGGAGCTTGTATTCTGGAGGGGCATGTAGGCAGGGACAAAGTGAGTTCCCTGTGGAAATTTTTCTGTTACTCTAGGAGACAAGAGTGCAGGGGGTGGGTGGTGGTATGTGAAGATCTGGAGTGTGGCTTCCCCTGAAGGAATCTGTGGAACAAAACCTTAGGCACAGAGCTGTATGGACAGAGGCACAACAGGGCAGGAGAGAAGTACAGAGGCTCCAAGGCAGGAGTATGACTGCCACATTTAAGAACAACAAGGATTTTCTTACTGTGGGTTGGGAGGAGGCCAGAGGCTATTGCCTTGGGAAGGACCAGGCTTTCTAGGGTGAGGTGAAGAGCAAGTTTTGAGCAGAGCAGTGATATATTGTGTTAAAAATATTGCCAAGAGGCAAGACAGAACATAGGTTAGTGTTGAGAGGCTGTTGGAGTGCCCCACATGAGAAACATTTATAGCTTGGAGAAGACGAAGTTGGTAGGGTGGTGAGGGATTCAGACCTGGTGATGGGGATTTGTAAGATTCACTGGCAGACTGGATACAGGGAATATAGTCTAAGAGCAGTGAAGGAGGATAGTGTTTTTTACCTGTGCCACTGGAAGGGTAGGGTCCTGTAAACTATAGTAACATCTAGGTCCCTATTCTTGCACAAGGGATCCACAGGTATCTGTGATGGGAGCAGAATTGCCAGGTCGTAAGTGATACCTCTCCATCCCTTTACATTGACCTGGTATTAGGGTGTACTCCTAATAGCATTATGTGTTCATTGTTTTTTTCCACTTCGCATTTCTTAGAAATTGTGCATATCAACTCATATCAATTTATCTCAGTCTTTCTATTGCTGGTATTTCATTAGTGAAATGTAGCCTATTTAAGCTTCCACTAATAACATTTTGATTCTTTTCTTTTCTCTTTCTTTCTTTCTTTCTTTCTTTCTTTCTTTCTTTCTTTCTGTACTGGGATTCAAACTCAGGGCCTTCTACTTACTAGGCAGGTGCTGCTCTGCTGAGCTAGACCCCCAACCCCCTTTTCATTATTTCTGGTACTGTAGCATCAGTGATCTGTGTGTCTGTCTTATTTTTTAATTTCAAAAATCAAATTTTATTTTAAAGTTAATTGCAAAAATAATATATGCCTTTCAAAAAATAAACAAAGAATCCAAACACATATAAAGAACATTATAATCATCACCTTCTACCAAATCATCTGTTATTACACTGTCGAGGTAATTTTAATAGCAGGGTGTATCCCTTAGCATATCTTTTCATGCTCGTGGTAGAATAAGCACGAATCTCATTCCAAAATCTTATTCCAGTTTATACTTCAAGTAGGAGCATACAAAAATTCCTATTACCTCCACTTTCTTTGAAATTCACTGTACATCAGAGCAGGTTTCACAATGCTTGAGGGACAGTTGCAGAAGGGAACAGAGGTTGGAGTGTGCATTCTTGCACCCAGTGGTACCCCATGGTGTGACTGCAGCTGCGCTGTGGAAGGGCTGACCAAACTTCCCAACACCACCCCTGCCATTTGTTGCTTTTCCTAAAGTACGGTGAACCCTTGACTTACAAACTAAATTCATTCTCAAGGGCTGGTTGTGACTCAAGTTGGTTATAAGTCAAGAATATTTTTCCCACAAGAAATAGTGGAAATACCCATAATACATTCCAAACCTCCCAAAGTATCCCTTAATTAATCTTTTCATGATAAAAAAGGATTGTATAATGCACATATTTTACCAGAAACACCAATAATTTTCCTGCTATATTCACCAAAAAGTTATAAAATATGCTTGTTTACCATAAATAACAAGTCTCAATCTTTTCAGAACTAAAAACTGGTCTAAGGTTATCTGTTTCTGTCTTTTCTTTAACAGTTCTTTTATTACATGACATTGTCATTAAGCAAGTGAATGAAACAATTGGCTTTTTCTAGCACTGTCCATTTTTTCAGGATTTCCTTTATTTCAGAAGAAAAACTCTGCTGCACTGATTGTTGATACTTCCCCTTTTCTTCAGAAATCTCCTCAGCTGCCATTCTCTGTGACTTAGCCAGAAGTTGCTGAAGTTCTCTGCAGACAGCTCCTCTGAGTGTTCCTCTACCAGTGTTCCTCAACATCACCACTGTCTACCTATGGTCTCTGCTACAGTGACAGTGTCATCAACCACAGGATCAATTGAAGGCTCAGGCTCCTCTGCACAGCCTTCAAAGTCTCCCTCCTGTATAATTTTAGGCCACACTTTCTTCTAGGCAGATCCTCAGTGTCCTTAGAGAAACATTGGCCCAGGATCTCTCCATTAACCCCACACAGGTAATGTTCCTTCCCGAACTCTTAATTTAAGGGTTAAATCTGTATCTGAGACCATCTGGGCTCAGACTGACGTTTACATACACTTACACTTGCTTTTCTGGATTGTGAGTCTTTGTTTACAACCACACAAGCAGCTGGCATTCAGATTATAACTTGGCTTTGTTCCTAAGTTAAACCTAAAATTTCAATTGTAACCCAACTGTTCGTATGTGAGGCTTGTTGTAACTCGTGGGTCCTCTGTACACAGATGTGTAGGTATTGTTGACAGCCTTGTCTTTGTCGGTACTCATTTTGGTCTTTGACAGTTTGGTAGCAGGAAAACATAAATTTTATTTCTTTGTGTATTAGTAAGAGTCTGAAAGGAATCTTTTTAAAGAACTGTTTATACTGTCAGTTCCCATTTACAAAAAAAAAAAAAACATGAACTGGGAGTAGTTTACAAAATACTAGAATGGTTGCAATGTGTGTTTTGCATCCTGAAAGGGATCGATATTCTAGTTATGGTTTCCTAGTTATATTATCTATAATTTTAAATGTACTTTTAGGTTCTTTGTCTTTACTTTGTTACATTCATTCCATTTGCATGTTAATTGTGTGCTGGGACATAGTTTATGGTGCCACCCAGCTTCTAGTTCCCCCTTGTTTTGGCAGAGTTGCATCTCTTTGAGCTCCATTCTGCCCTCTTTTCTACTCCCACATCCTTCTTCTGGGCTTCCAAAGACAGGCCTGAAGCAGGTGGCATGCACACCATCTCACTGGTGTAGCCGACACCAGCCCTGGACTTCTATTTGGGCTGCAAGTGAAGTAGGTTTCCCCTTCTGATATGTTGTGTGTTGTTCGATGATGAAGCCTGAGGCGCTCCATCGCACCCAAAGGAAATGTAACTGGAGGGCTAGATTCCTGTATCGTGTTTGACTCTAACCCCAGTAGGCCTGGACTCTCTTCCTTCTATAAGTATGTTCCCCTTTTGTACACACTAGTTTGGATTCAGTTTTTCTCACTTGAAAGTATTCTAACTGATGCGGTCTAACTTATGTGTACATCTCAAGGGGAGTTTAGGTTATCTGCTGGACCTTCAAAATCTATCCCTATTTCTGTGCTTTCTTTATTGGTTCTCTGGGTATCTTAAAAATATTTCTGGCATTGCATTTATCAGATTTTGATTATAAATACAGTATTTCCACCAAACAAGAACCTTTCCTAACTCATCTTTTGGCTCTTGTACCCCTGCATTGCCTCTTGAGCCAGTAGGAACTTGGGGTTCTGATCTAGATGAATTCAGCTCATTCAGAGTGGTAAAGTCTAGGGTAGATCAAAGACTGTCAAAATTAGTTTGGTTTCAATTGTTGATTGGTTTGTATTTCAAAAGCAGAGGCCTGGATTATTTTTTTTTGTGTGTGTGTTAAATTATCATTTGTTTCATGCTGTTTTTAGACATCATCTCCCAGGGTGAGCTGTTAGAGCAAGCATCCATTTGTTCGTGCAGATAGATAAGGCTGTATATAAAGAGCTGAAATGTAGATGAAAGTTGTATATTTTATGCAAATTGCTTAATGTAAAATAAAATATATATTTCAGTTTAACACTCTCATATCTTATTTGAGGCAATGGAAAGACCTTAAAATTTAGTATCTGTAACAGCTCAGGTGGCATACCGTTTGGGCTACCAGGCACACTGGCTGCCCCCTGCTCCCAATGTGACGATTGGCCAGGTGTGAGTACCAGGCTTTGCCACCACCACCACCATCTGGAGGAAATGTGCAACCACTCTGTTCCTCCTTGACTCTTCTCCTGCTAAGCTTAGCACTCATCAGTGGATCTGGCCTATAACAGTTGTGCTGTGCCTTTAATGGCAGTTTCTACTACTTCCCTTTCCTCTGGAATTCTTTTGTAGGAAAGAATTCTCTCTTTTCCTCATCTGTGTGTTTATATCAAACCCAGTGGCTTGACTTATCAGAAACTTATTCCTTTCCAGCTCTGGAGGCCAGAAGTTCCAAGTCAGCGCCAGTGGATTTGGTCCCTCCTGTAGCTCAGGGATCTTCTGTCCTGAGACTTCTCTGGCCTATCCACTGGTGTATGCAGCCACTCTGATTTCTGCCCCCACTGTGCCTTACTTCTCCCCCATGCAGAGCAGCCCCCTCTTTTGGAGACCTTCAGTGCTTGGGTTTGAGACCATGGGAGTTCAGAGTGGGCTAACTTCTAGGCCCTTCATAAGTTACATTCTTTTTTTAAAAAATAGGGTCACACTCAGAATTAAAGACAGACTTTGAGGGGCCGTATTCAACCCATTGTAGTAATAAATGTAACTGGTTTTATTCCATTCACAAAATTCTGACTTCAGGAAGTTGGGTGGACATATGTTTTAGTTTCCCTGTCCATGTCAAACTCTAAGAATGATAAAAAGATATATTTATCTTAAATACTGTGCTACAGGTTGCATTGGGTTCCCCATATGTTGAATCCTTACCCTTCACTATTTGGAGATAGAGTCTTTTAGGAGGTGGTTAAGACTGTGAGCTGAAAGGGTGGGACCTAATCTGTCCTTATAGGAGAAGAAGAGATGGGTACTCAGAGGAAAGCCACCTGAGGACATGGGGAGAGGGCTGCCTCTGAAAGCCCAGCATGGGGTTTGGGAGGAATCAGTGTTTGACACCTTGACCTGAAACTCATTGAGTTCAGAGAAGAAACAAATGTCTGCCAGGATTCCCCAGCCCATAGCTGGAGGAGGAGACAGCTCTCCCTGAGATGCATGGGCAGTGAGGGGATCTGTGGCCTAGGCTCAGGCAGAGGTGTCCAGCGTCCAGGTGCAAGGTGCACAGTATAGTGGCATGTCCACCTACTCCCTTGGAGCAGGACTGAGTACAGCCAGGACATGTGAAACTATCCTGGGTGGGACTTGAGGGGGAGCAGGAAGCGGGGGGCATAGTGAGACTGGCTACAGCTGGTGGCTGTTGCAGGATGACCTGCCAGCCCACATTGGAGAGTAGAGTGACCTGCTTAATTCCTTGTCTTTTGTAGACAGTGTAGAAATAGAGGAATTGGCATATTTTTGGAATTATAAAATTAGCAACTAGATCAAATAAAAATAGAAATGGTAGAAGTCTAGCTAATTCAGAAGTGGGGTTGGCAAGGGAGACTTTAAATTTTATACTTGTTTATCATTTAATTTTTTATTATATTCAATATATACTTTTATAATTATTAAAACTTAAATTGTTCACAAATTTTGCTAACGTTTTTTAATAACAACAAAATTTTTGTGGCATGTCCTAGTACAGTGAAGAATAACCACCCTCAATTGTCCATTTCAGAAACTGGAGGATTCCCTGAATGTCCTTTTCGGAAACAGTGAAACAACTTGGAGACAATGACCCATAGCAGCACATCACAGTATAGGCTGTGCTTAAGGCCCCAGAATGGCCTGGGAATAGATGCTTAAGACTCAGTTTGCCCAGAAGATGTCATCTGGGAAGATATATTTTCTAGTAGGTCACTAGAATGAGAATTGTAATTTTGGGAAATGACAGCACTCCATCTTCTGGAATTGAGCTGTGAGAACAGTGCTTAGCTGTAGATCCTTTCTATTTGGAGTGTTTTGTTGATTCTTCTCTGTACTCTCCCTGTTCTTGCTTAGAAATTAACTCAGGAAAGTTGTGCACCTACTATGGACTTATTAGAGAAACTCTGAAGTTTTGTTATGTAAAGGGCATTTTAAAACTTACAGCCAGATATTATATTCAAGGACAGGAAAGGTAGGCTCAGTCTGTTCCCGTAATTAGAGAATGGCAAAACTCAGATAGCCTTGATATCCCCCATACCAGCTGCAACTTATAAGACAGACATAACTTAGCCAGAAAGTACATCTCGGGCTAACTTGCTTCAAAGACAGACTGACTCAGTCTATGACAATGATTGATTCTTCCTGCTCACCCAAACCCGTGACCTTAAGAAACCTCCAACTAAACTCGCCCAAAATAAATCTGCCTAACAACCTATGACCCAACTTAATGTAACCAATTATAAAATAACCTGCTATCAGCCTTTTGTACTTCCTGCTTAAAACATATATAAGTGTCTGTCTAACTCCATCACAGGGCTGGTGATTTGGATTCCTAACCTGCAAGCATAGTAAGAGTTGCCTTCCAACTCCTCAGTGCCTGCGTGTCTTTCTTTCTGACTTGGTCCTGGTTTTTCCACAACAGTTGCTGTTGGGCAGTATCCTGAGGAAAGAAAGGGATTGACAGGGTATGGAGTGGGTAGCTCACCTTGAGTATGGAGTGTTAAATTGTTGCTTTTATAAGAGAGACACATTAAAATTTATAGACATCGTGTGGTACTTCCAAGTTTGTCTGTTTCCTGGGTTTTTAATTTGCCAAATTATTTGAGATCCCCTTGATTAGCACTTCTTCCTTCTTTTTCTCTGCCCTTCACACCCTCCTAGACAACTCAGACCAAACAAGGTAGGGTGAGCATACTGCCCCCCAACACACTGCTGTAAAATACACGTCACCTAGAGTTTACCCTCTTAGCCACATTTACAGACACAGTTCAGTGGCATTATTCACATTCATACTGTGTGTGCACCCATCACCACCATCCATCTCTACAGTTCTTCATCTTCTTAAAATGAAACCATCCCTATTCATACTATCTCCATCCCTTTTCCTCAGCCCCTGCTATGTTCCATTCTACTTCTGTCTCTGTCATTTGACTACTCTGAGCCCCTCATACAAGTAAAATAGGATTCTGTACCCTTTTTGTACAAGCTTATCTGACTTAACAGAATGTCCTCAGGGATCAACCATGTTGTAACATGTGTCTGTACTTTATTTTTAAAGGGTAACTAGGGCTCCAGCATGGATTTACCATTTCATCTATCCATTTGTGACAAAGTGACTGAAGGTTCATTTGCTCAGTTTTGATAGACAAAGTGGTAGCAGACCTGAGCTTCAAAAGCCAGCAGCTATCAGCTCTTCTTGTGTGTGTGTGTTTTTTTTGTTTTGTTTTGTTTATCTTTTTTGAGGCAGGGTTTCACTATATAGTTCAGGCTGACCTTGAACTCACTTTGTAGCCCAGGCTGGCCCTCACTGCGATCCTCCTGCGTCAGCTTCCCAAGTACTGGGATTACAGGCGTATGCACTGCTCCCAGCTATCAGCTCTTAAGAGTTAGTAGCCCTCTACCACTGTCCTGGAAGCTGAAACCAGCAGATACTAGCAACCTTCAGAAACTCTTCTGGTGATTGAAGGTGGTGACTTGCAGGGATACTCTATTGCTCTCCACCATTCTCTGCTGCTAGCTGTCCTCAATGTTACCAGCCCTGGCTACTCGCTACTTTTAGCACACATACATGGCTTTTGGTATTACCGCTGCTAGTCTCCCAGCTCAGTATGCTCTATCTGAGATAGAAATAATGAATAGGCAAAAAATGCTGCCTGTCTGGAAGAGACTTTGTTAGGACTTATGCTGTGCCTAAGGGGTATACTGCATGAACTAACCCAGTAAGGGAACAGGGAGGTCATTCATGTAGAAGAAAAGGGTAGGCTCATATGGGCTCAGTGTCAGACTTTCTGTTTAGTCATAAGTATGGGAGAGGCTCTTTGTGGACCTGATTGAGGATGGCTGCAGAAAGGATTGTGGTGTAGGGTCATCTGGAATGGAACCATGATTGCAGCTTGCATCAGCCAAAGCACGTTTCCCAGAGTGGCTTTGAGGCATCTGATGTTTTTGTGGCTGACCATGAGGCACTTGGGGCAACTGCAGAGGAAAGAGAGTAAAACTCCTTGGGAAGCAAGAGACCCATCTCTCTGTCATATATGAATCTGTTAGTGGGCATGTGGATTGCTTTGGTACCTAACTGCTCTGAATGGTGTTGCTATGAATGTAGGAGTGCAGATGTCTCTTTGAGATCCTGCTTTCAGTTATTTTGGGTAAGCCCAGTAGCAGACTTGCTGGGTCATGTGGTAATTCTGTGTTTTATCTTTGAGGAGCTTCCATGTTTTCCAGAGTAACCATGCCATTTTACATTCCTACCAACAGTGCACAAGTGTGCTAATTGCTTCATATTTCACCAGTGCTTTGTTGTTTTTTTGGATAGTAGCCTTCCTACTTGGTTTCAGTGGTATCTCGTGATTTTGATTTGCATTTCCCTAAAAACTAATGATCTTATGTATGAAGTTGTGATTTCACATTCTCATTTGTCATTTGATTTTCTTCTGTGGAGAAATACCTATTGATTAAATTGTTGGGGTTTTGTTGTTGAAGATTCCATTGTTTTTTTAAACCAGGGTAGGTAATGTATATCTTGCTCATGAAACCAAAGGCCATAAACACAGGAAGCATTTACTATGAAATGTAGGTGATTAATAGTTATATGCATGCAAAATGGACAGGCTTAGGTAACAAAAAATACTGCTGTATTAACATGTGCAAAATGTAAATTTTGCAAGCAATTTTTTCCCCAACATTTTCATTTTTGTTTACTTGATTTTGTTTTTGGTAGCCTTTTCCCTTCCTGTTCAAAATACTTTATAAAAATAGCACCTAAGGCAGGTAACCAGCTTGGGTTGAAAGGCAATAGCAGGCCCTGCTGTCACTCCCACTCCAGCAGGCATTGGGAGACACTGCCTGCAGGTAACCAGCTGGGGTTGGAAAGCAGCTGCCGGCCCTGCCCCTGCACACACTCCAGCAGCCCTCAAGATGCTTCCACCCCAGGTAGCCAGCAAGGGCTGGGCAAAACAGAAGCTGTCCCCACGCCAGTGCACCCAGTGGCCACTATTGGATACCCATAGCTAGCACTGGCCAGGAGAACCCAAGAGAACCAAACCATCATGCTCTGGAGAAATTGTAGCCAATGCAGGAAGTGCCTGTGACCCCTGCTACCTGCTTGTTTGGAAGAACCCAGGAAAATGTCAAGATGAAGAATCAAAAGGCAGTCCCTAGACTCCAACTCAAGCAGAAAAAGTCCAGGAGATGAAAACATGGAAGAGCTTGGGAGTTGCACACCTGAAGTTTCTGCAGTGATGGCAACTGAAGTAAAGAGTCAACTTCATGAGGCTATAAAGGAAGTTAGAACAGAATTACTGTCTCAGATAAAAGAAAAAATGAAAAACATAATAAAAGAATTGCTAAGCATCTCTAAAGAAGACATAGATTTAAAAAAATAGGAGCAGAGGAAAATGAGGGAAACCATGAATGAACAATATAAGAGATTTTGAATGCATGAAGCAGATTCAAAGAGCCAGGAAATTAAAAACTCCATTGAAAGCTGGCAAAATTGCTTGAAAGAAACTGAAGATAGACTTTCAGACCTTGAAGACAAGTGTGCAGCTTGTGATCGGGAAAGGAAAGACCTCTTAAAAATAACAAGGAAACAGGAAATAACAATTCAATGACTGCAAGATGATGCAAAGTGAAATAATTTAAGAGTGATAGGTATCAGTGAAGAAGCAGGAGTCAACACAA
>RJWT010013943.1:0-21423 GCA_004365215.1 Cuniculus paca
AGGCTTTCAGGTAAGATAAGCCACTGCCAACATGCAGTTAGCCTTGGAATTGTGTCTAGCAGGCCAGGGCTGGGAGCCAGGCTCACCCATTTATGTTGGCAGTAAGCTTGCTTATATCTGCTTGGTTCTGTAGTTTCTTCATGTCTAAAACACAAGTAATAAACTCATCCACCCACTTCCACCACACAGCATTTACATGCGAACTGAGTGAAACACATGAAAGACTGGGCACACAATTACATTCCATACACACACATTCACACATTCACACACACACACACAGACACACACACAGAGCACTTCACACTATAGACCCATGATCTCCTAAATGACATACAGTGTTTCAAAATGCTGTAACAGTCCCAAAAAGAACACATTCTATCAAAGGCAAAGGGTCAACTTGGGTAACATAAATAATCTAATAAATCCAATAATTAATTAGATGATCAAAAGATATCAATGAAAAGTACACAAAAATAAAAATGGCTCTCAAAAATCTATAAAGATGTCCAAACTTACACATTCTGAAAAAATACAAAGTAAAACAAAATCCACTTTTCACTTATTAGATGTGCAAAGACCAAAAGAAATGATAAAAGTACAGAGAGAAAACAGAAATTCAATCCTCATGGGGGCATTTGGCAGTATCTATTAAATTTTAAATGCACATTACCTTTGACTGAAACCATATTTCTAAATCTTTACCGTGCAGCTATTCTTACGTGTGTAAAATGATGCATTTATTGCAACACTGATAGCAAAAGACTGAATCTGAATGTCCACCAACAAAGAAGCAGGCAGATAAAATGTCATGTTCCTATAATAATTTACCCTGTATCTAAAAACCGAAGGAAGTAGTTCAGTGTATGATAAGGGATAGTATTCATGATAAATTTAAAAAGCAAGATGTGTAATATGCCTCTTTCATGGAAAAAGGAATTTTAAAAATGTAGTGAGTTCAAAGACAACCTGAACTACATAGTGAGACCCTGTCTCAAAAAAAAGAGACTGAAGCAGGAGAAAATTCAAGCCTAGTATGAGCAACTTAGTAAGACTGTCTTAAAAAAAAGAAAAGGCAGGGGGAGGAGTATGAAGATATAGCTCAGTGTGAAGGCCCTGTGTTCAATCCCCAGTCACACACATGCACACGCACACGCACACAGACGCATGTTATTCTACCAGAATAATAAAAAAACTGGAAGGGATAGTTTCCTCCAGAGAAGAGAACCAAGTATCTGTGGATCAGAGATTAGGGCATTTAGCTTTCACACTATATCCTCTAACACATTTTTATACCCATGTATTATCTATTTTTAAAAATAATTATTTTTCTAAAATAGAAACTCCATTATCAAAAGGTACCCCCAAAAAAGAATTTGAAAGCACAACCTTGGGCCTTCAGTTAGCCATTCTCCTGTACCTACTGTTTTACAACAATTACAACCTGCATTTAGAAAATGTTTTGACAAATCTGATAGACGAAAATAAGACTAGCATTATGTTGGGGGGGGAGTATTAATTTTCTTTCTGCTAATCTTTACTACTAAATGTTTCATTTCTTTATTAGATGGAAACCCTTTAGCCTAAAAACCAGATGATACTTATATGGAAAGCTACCAACAGGCTGAATTTCCTCATTTCTTTCATTCCATAATCATGATATTTTATCTTTTATTTTCTAAGAGATTCACCTCCTTTGCAATGTTTACTATATTCATAAAGCAGTAAAGTACAAAGCACTATCAAATGTAGTAATGAAGTCTAGACTGACTCTATCTGTACACATTTTTCTGCACTGTTATATATCGCACACACTAACAGAGGATCTTTGTAAGGACTAAGTTCCATGTTTTAGCTGATACAAATTTAGGGAAACTAAGCACTGAATCTCAAAGTCCAAACATGAATGTGTAACCATTCAAATCTAGCTTCCTATGAATCTCTACCACCTCTAACAATACCTGAGGGTAGGGTCTACTTACCTTTCTATTAAAACTGGTTCCTCTCTGCCTTTAGCATGGAACTAAATTCAAAGTCAAAGCCTACCAATGGAAATGATAGTGAGCAAAGGAACAAAGAATAAAATATTTTATCTATCTTCTTTACTCGTATTTGCAATTTCTGTGTTTAACAGTCATATGCAATGATGTTTTGCCATTATTTAATTCTATTTATCTCATTCTCCTATACCTATGGGCTGGAAGTTCGTTTGGCAGGAGTACTGAAGGAGATTTAAAAAGCAGACATAAAGTTAAGTGAAATGATCTTTTAATACCCTTAGACTGCATGGCTTAAAACAGGAAAGAATAATCTTAAAAGAAATAAATCAGGCACACAAGTTTAAGTATCACATGGTTTCACTTGTTTCACCTGAGAAATCCATAAGGAGCAAAACAGGACAGATATCAGGAAGTCAGAGAACTTTTTCAAATGGAGAGAAGAATAAGAAATAGGACAGGGATGCCGGGGATTTATTAAGTGCCTGCCTGGCAAGTGTGAGGTCATGAGTTTGATCCCTGGTGCTGGGGGAAAAAAAAAAAAAGAAAATAACAGAAATGGGACAGGGAAGGAAAAAGGGATTTAAAAAGGCTAAAACAGAAACAGAGCTTTTGCAAATGGGGAGGGGAAGAAGAATTTGAGGAAAGAGGAAATGAACACACACAAAAAAGAACTATGATGTGTTATGTACATGCAAAAAGTACATGAAGAAAGTGAGCATTATGTACCACACACATATATTAATAAAGAAAGAATAACTTCAAATAACATTTAAAAGAAACAATTCCAATATATTCTAAACCAAGAGTGAGCAAAGGCTTTTGTAAAGAACTAACTAGTAAGTATTTTCAGTTTCATGGTCCACTGCTCAGTAGTAGCTCCTTATCTTGGTTACTTTTCTCTCCTTGCTGGGACAAAACACCTGACACCCAAAATTAGGGAAGAAAAGGTTTATTTAGCTTACAGTTCTTGGTGGTTTCAGTTCATAATCAGCTGGCTCCAAAGCAGGGTGGTATGGCACTGGGGCAGCACTTCAAGGCAGCAGCCAGAGCAAAAAGAGCAAAGTGCAAACCTCTTCTCTACCCTTAAATTGTACACAGGCCCCACCACCGCCACCAAAACCTTCAGGGTGGGTGTAGCACTCACAAAATATCCTTGCCCTCTTTTGCACAGGATGAGGATATTTACAAAGTAAGAACCCTGGCTCCCTGCTGAGTCTCTCAGTTAAACTTCTAAACTTCTCAAGTTGACACAATGTATTAACCATAAGACTCCTCAAGAAGTAGCTACAGTTTAAAAATGGTTTGTCTCCACTAAAACTCATGCAAGAGTTTAACACCAAATGTGAGTCATTGCAAGGTGGAAACCCAATCCAACTATGGTATTTAAAGGAAAGTCTTTGAAAAGTGATTAGGATTAGATAAATCATCAGGATGCAGCCTGCATGACTGCACATTGATGGTTTTATAAGACAGAGATTCGAGGATATGGATACACACACAAGCTCCCTGTCTCTTGCCATGTGATTCCCTGCACCACTTTAGGACTCTGTCAACAAGGCAACCATTGTGGACACAGTCCTTTGAACCTCTAGAAATGTGAGCCAATTAATTTCTTTTCTTTATAAAGTTATCCAGCCTCAGGTATTTCATTACAGTAATGCAAAATGAACTAAGAGAGCAACCATGGGCAATAAATAAATAAATGGGTGTGGCTAGGTTCCAAAAAAACTTTAAAAGACAGGAATCCAGCCTAAAGGCCACAGTTTGCCAAACCCTGTTCTAAACAATGATTTCTAATATTCCACATTCAGAAAAATGAAATATAAATGAGGAAAATATCAATGAGAAAGTAGTACTGTCTAAAAATACATTATCTTTGATTTTACTACCAACTGTATCAGATTGGAATTACAGAGCTACCAGTCAGAGAACAAAGACTGACAGCAAAGAAAGCAGAAGAGGCAAAGAAGCCCTTCAGTCTTAGTTACTTTTCTCATTGTTGAGACAAATACCTGACACCTGTAGTTAAATGTGGAAAGGTTTATTACTTGGCTCACAGTCTGTAGAGGTTTCAGTCCACAGCTGGCTGGCTCCAAGCAGAGTGGCATGGCAGAGGGGTATCACAGAGGAGAAGCAGCTCATGGCAGCCAGAAAGAGAAGACAGCAAGACAGTAAGCACCAAGTAACAAGGACAAGCAATGTCAACAGCAGCCCTCCTTCTGTCCCTTATATTTTATAGAAGTTACCAGCCCTTAGGGCGGTAGCACTTATACCTAGGCTAGGGCACCTTTAATCATAGCATCACACAGTGAATCAATCCCAGCATCACATGTTAATCCCCAAATCACACATTCTAGATCCAGTTACCTCAAAAAAGCCGCAGCTCTGACTGCATGAGGCTTTGAGGAGACATCTAGATACAAGTCATAACGACTTCCCTGTGGGTTTAGGTTTCAGAGACAGCACGAGCCTGCAGACACCTTGATTTCATACTTCTGGCCTACAGAACCAAGAAGCAATAAATTTGTTATCTTAAAGAGCCAAGTTGTGGACACCAATAGAAGGCTACATATCACGGCAACTACTATTTAGGTACAGAGCAAAAGGCCTTCCAATGATACATAAGGTTTTATGTCAAAAATGCATGATGAATCCTTTACAACCAGAAGATAGCAATTACAAAAATACTCTTCATTAAAACAAATGGGATGGCTTTTCAAAATGGGTATAGGAAAAAACATTAGAAAAAAGCTTTATATATGATCAATGAAAAGTAAAAAGAGGGTACATGTTCAGGTCCCAGAACAAGTCATTGGGATATATGTATATTTACTGAGGGTACACCTGTACAGAGTCAAGCCTCAGTATGTAGTACTACTTTTAGTAAAAATAGGTTATCACTAAGTAACAAAAATAATCATTTTAAAGCTCACTGTCTTCTAATCACAAAAATCAATTCTCTCTCAATTATTTTGGTCAGAAATCTGGAAAAAGGTTCTGGTAAGCAACTCTGGCTGGACAGTTACAGCTCTCCAGACTCCACTGTTTGCCTCTCTCAATGAGGTAGTTAGGGATCCTTTATAAAGCATGATAACTTCAGGCTAATTATAATTACACAGCTTACAAAGCTGCTCGTATCTTACACATCAGAATGCTATTAACTAGGTAGTTCTCTCCTCTTTTCTGAACAAGTCTTAGAAGTCACAGTGTAACTTTTGTCATGTTCTACTGACTATAAGTGGTTTGAAGATAGCCCAGATTCAAGGAGACATAAACTTGGGCTGAGCAAGCACTCTAATGGCTTTTCAATGTTAGAACCATGTCCAGAAGCTATCTGGCTCCAGCTCTGAGATTCCCCTGATCAATTTAGCCAATAATCTTTTGAAGTTCAGCATGCATGCAAAAGAAAAAAAAAGACAGAACCTTAATACTGCTGAATTCCGAGAACCAGTCAGTATTCACACTCCCTTTTAGGACTACAGTCAGTGCTAGCTACCACTAAAACTGCAGCCCAGAGCCTGGGGATGTAGCTCAATGGTGGAACCCAGGTGTACTATGCTTGAGGTTCAACCCTTAACACCAAGGGGAAATATTTATTTTTTTCTATTTTGTTATTGTTTTAAGACAGGGTGTCACTATGTAGTTCAGACTGGCCTTGAACTCACTATGTAGTCTAAGCTGGCCTTGAACTCACAGCAATCCTCCTGCCTCAGCCTCCTAAGTGCTGAGACTGCAGATGTGCACCACCATATCAGGCATGTGAAAATTTTTAAAAACTGCAGCAGATACCACGGTAAACCTAAAGGCCAGTACTTTCTCACAGTGCAAACTAATCTCTGGTACACTGTATGTTCTCTCACAATGCAAAACTAACCCTGGCACTCCCAAAACCATAAAGATCATGGACTCAAGGCCAAAAGAGCAGAGCCTGGCCCAAGGGGGACTGACTTAGAGCCCCTGGAGCTCTGTGAAGACAGAGGATCTCAATAGGGATACCTCTCCTCCATTCCTCAAGGGATCTTGGGATTTTCTGATAAACTGCCATCTGGTGGAATTTTGGGAACCAACAGTCTGGTTAGTGTCTTTTCTATTATACTTTGGTAACTATAGACTTTTTTTAAATGACAAATAAAACTATGTATTTATTACGAAGGTGATGTTTTGAAACACACACATTAAGGGCCAGAGATCTAGCTCAGTGGCCTAAGCACCTGCCTGGCAAGCACGAGGTCATGAGTTCAATCCCTGGTGCCACAAAAAAAAAAAAAAAAAAAAAGAGATGTTGAAACACACACATTTTGGATGGAATCTTTAAGATTCAACTTAGTGCCAGGCGTGGTGGCACGAGGCTGAGACAGGAAAATTGCTTCTGAGTTCAAGGCCAGCCTGGGCTACAAAGTCCATTCAAGACCAGCCTGAACTGCATAGTGAAACCCTGTCTCAAAAAGCTAAAAAAAAAAAAAAATTTTCAAATTAAAAGAAAATTTTCTCTGAAAGTTATGAGCAACAAATAAAAAAATTACAAAGTTAAAGTGTACAATCTATTTACCACAAGTCAAGCTGTTAAGAATAGTGAGTTCCTTTTTCAAAAATTAAGGCTTATGGGGCATTTTTCCCACAAACAATAGTTCTAGCATCTTAGTTAACATTTCTTTTTCCAATAAAAGATGCTAGTGTCCAACACCATTGTAAGCATCCATTGAAGTAGACATAATGACCACTCTGTTTGCCTACACAGACAGGCACTGGTATAGCAATATTTAACTCTGTGTTCTATTTTTTCCAGTGTCTAAGGTAGTTCTTGGTGGTTCTTAGGCCACTATGCAACTATTTAATACACTGATGTTCTATAAAGCATGGTAATTTTCACAAGAACTAAAATACTTCTAGGATCTTATTATCCTGGAAAATTTTAGACAATGAAGAAAATCAGACTCAAGATTTTGAGTAACGTAAAGATAAAACACAATAAGTGAAGTTCTACTCCATTAGAGAGGAAATATCTAAATTTTCTGCTGACCAAAAAACTTCAAACTTTTTTAGTACTATCCATTTTGTTTGTTTTTGAGTTCAAAGTCTGCATCAGTGAGGTAATTACTGTAAAACTCACAAAAGAAGGGCTGTGCTTTTGTTATACATAGGCTGGTAATACAGAATAATAAACAGAAGAGCTGTCTAAAATAAAAATGTAAACAGTTATAGCAATTAGCTAAATTACTTAGATTGGCGTCACTACTTGGAAAAATGTAAATTAAATTCCATTCCAGGAGGAAGATAATTTTTTTACCAA
Source organism: Cuniculus paca (assembly GCA_004365215.1). Classification (NCBI taxonomy): domain Eukaryota; kingdom Metazoa; phylum Chordata; class Mammalia; order Rodentia; family Cuniculidae; genus Cuniculus; species Cuniculus paca. The sequence goes on from RJWT010013943.1 coordinate 7,291, forward strand.
AAAAAAAAGTATTTCTCATAAGTCAGGCATTCTTTTTTAAATAAACTATTATTCTATATTCACTTCTTACTTTAATAAAAGATAATTTTTTTACAAAAAAAATATTTCCCATAGGTCAGGCATTCTTTCTTAAACAAATTATTATGCTATATTCACTTCTTACTGTAATAAAAATGTTTCTACAATAAGAAATTTTTATCCCAATATCTTCACACTCAAGAGTGAGATAATGTTCAACACACAAAGGTATTCTACTATTTTAAATGCACTACCAAAGACAGAGCTTTTCAAACTTTGCCAACACGGCACAGAAAATTCAAATGTTGTTTTGCTTATAAATTTAGTAATAGTCCACTGCCCATTAAATAACTTGATTATATTAAGAATAAGGTTAATTTAAAAATATTTCAAATTACCCAGGAAAAATGATGTTACAAGAAAGTGTACGATGTTTACCCTGAAAACTATATGCAGACTACTTAAGGTTTACCCCAGAACTGACTTAAGCAAATTACTTATTATGTATCTTTACAGACTAATTAAAATCTATCAAATCCTATTCATAGATATTAAAATATCTTTTAAAGAAGGTGGGAGAATTGAGCATTTTGCTGATTACAGAAGCTGTTAAGACTTGTAACCCTTAAAAGCAGAAAAGTGTTCTGAAGTTCTTGTACACTGTAAGTCCTACTTGTGTGTGTCACTTTCTTACAGTGTCTTATGAATCTGTTTTCAAGGCTGAACCTAAAAACAGGTTTCAGTCCTCCAAGGCAGCATTAAGGTTGAGAAATTGTACCCAACCAGACTGGGGAACTACATTAGCATAACCAGAAGCTATAAAATGTCCTAAGGTAAAGAAACCCACTGAACTTCCTTTGTGTCCTGCCTTTCATGAATTTCCCACTACCGCTGAGGAAACAATGCTCACAGAGCACTCATGATCACCCATCCTATCAAGACAAGGTAATGACTCAAAACATGGGTAAAATCTCCTGATAGACAACAGATGATTTAGAAAGTGTGCCACTCCTTTGATCTGTAAGACTATCTGAATAATCCATTAAGCTAGTTACCAAGAAATGGAAAAGTATATTACTAGAATATACCAAACACTTTAACTTGTACTCAAGTAGTTAGTAAGGTTACTGCAACTAGCAATGTTGCAAAGCTCCTACCACATACATACACTCAAAAGCTGTAATTCTGAAACTCTAAAGAGATACAATCAGCTAAGTTGTGGTCTTCAGCTGGTCGTGATTTTCAATTACTACCATTAGTCTTGTTTTTAATTAAAAGTCCCATTACTCTGGCTTCATTATCATCAATTTAATTTTATTAACCCTGCAAAGAATATACTGTATGACTGCATCACTAGTTTTATAAGTAACCTATAGTTTAAGATAAAGTAGATTTCTGTGCTCTAATTAGGAACCATCTATACACCTGACAAAATCCCCCCAAAACACCTATACTTAGATAATAATTATTCCACTAGAAAGTAGAAATTACTAATTAAAGATCCAACTAAAGTTCTGGGATTTAAAAAGCCTGAGTGAGGTCACTAATATAGGGACCCGACTGCTTCCTGACCACCTGGCCATGGCAACCAAATGTGGTAGAGGAACTCAAAATAGGATCAGTTGCCTAAGTAGTAATAACTTCTTTGGATGTCAATGACCCCTCCAGTCTCTAGTTTTGGGTAAGAAAGAACACCTTCCAGGAATGTCTTAAAAGGGCTAAATCCTAAATTAAAACCTCTTCTCAAAGTTCCTTTCCTAGTTTATCTTTACAACTTTGCCAAGTTTCCCTGGCCCTGCCAAGTTCTTACATACACCATGCAACTAAGTGCTCAGGCAGGAATCAACTCAGAAAGTTATAAAAATTAGGAAAGGTATCTAACAATTTTCTGAATTTTCAGTAGGTTTTCAGCTTTGGTAGTTAATTAAGATCGTAAAAGGTCTGGCCTAATAAGCCTTGTAGCTGTGATTATACTAAAAATGGAGTAAAAATAGGTATGGCAAAGTGAAAACATCAGAGTATAAAAATTCAAGGAATTCTTAGTCTGATTTATCAAAGTCACAGTGCTAAAAACACCGGTGGTTAGACTGAGTTTAAGAATGTAAAGACAGCCAAAATAAGTAAGCTGAAAATATTTAACAAATATTAGGTTGAGTAATAAATTCACTGCCATAACCAAGTAATCTTGAGCAAATCAATTAAACTCTCCAGTCAATTACTAAATGCAGGGAAGAGGTGCTCTATCACTGATTGTTAAATCTTCTGGCTCTCAAAGTCTGTATTTCTACTATATAAGAGTAAGTTGTTTCCTAAACCTGCACTATCAGACACCAAGGGAATTATTAACTCCAATAGGTCACAAAGGTTATCACTTTAAAGCAATTCACCTAATATTTACCATCTTCAAACAGTCTTACACACTGCTCTACCGAGTCAAATGTCCCATTACCAGCAAACTCACCTGGCTCCTGTCTTGCAAGGATTCTACTTATGCTAATACCCATTATGATGATCATAGTTTTAAGTGCAATCTACAGGTTTTCAAAACACACATTCTAAGAAACGTATTTAAGACCATTCTTCAAAGTAAGTAAATGATTACTGCTTATGATCTTGGAGCACCACTGCTTTTAGAAGTTATTTCAATACCGATGTGAAAAAATAACAGATCCTTTCTTCCACAATTCAAAACTGTTTAAGGGCAAGAAAGGTCAAAAAACTTTCTTCCTTTACCTTTAGGGGAAAAAGAAAACATATTTATGCACTTATTTATTCTTATATATTCCACTTACTGTTAATTCAGGATGAGTAGCAGCCATGATATAAAGTGCCACACACTTATTCCAAAATCTTTTGTAAAATCATTCCTACTTATTAAACTGAATATAGGTTATCTGCCCCCAAGAATCTAATTAACAATTGGTTTAATTTTTTAAAACAAGTATTTGTACAATAAATTTCATAATTTGATCACTCCTATTAAAAGTATCTACAAAGACTGAACACAATACATAAAATAAAATTAAATTTTGGCAGTATGCTTTCTGCCTACATATTAACGAATGAATTATTATTAAACCAGGATCCACAGACCCCTTAGGATCTGAACAGGTTCTGAGTCTTAATAAACATCTAAAATTTTATGAAAAATTAAGTGTGTGTGTATATTTTCTTGAAAAGGTAGAACAAAGCTCTGAAGAGATTCTCAGAGAGGTTCCAGAACATTTAGAATTTCAGGATTATGAAATATACTTGAAGACTATTCTCAGTCAGAATACCTAATAGTAAGATATAATATTTAAAATTCCTTAACCCACAAGATTTCCCATGAAGTACCATGCTACATTTCTGACAATTTCATGAAATATAATTATATAAAGCAGGTATTTGGGGTCTGGGGATGAAGATCTATGGCATGGCACCAAGGCCTTGTATCCAATCTCCCATACTGCAAAATGAACGAATGACTTCACGATTGGTTAGAAGAGCAAGACTTAATACTACATTCCTAAAGTAGATAACAATAAACTCTCGACTTATGAACATTCAAGTTGCATACCTTCACAGATACAAATAGACTCAAATTATGAATATTTGTACATGCAAATAAAGCATGAAAGCAGCTCAGATGTCTGCCACGTTTATTTACTCTGTGTGTTCATGTGTGTGAGTGTGTGTATGGCCCAATTTGAAGTACTGCAAAATGAATGAATTAATGAATAAATGGCCTAAGGGTTGGTTAGAAAAGCAAGACTTAACAATGTCACATTCTTAAAGTAGGTATTTCAAAATAATCTTAAAATTGTCAAATGGTTAACACAAGTTAAACATGTGTGAGTACACAAAAAAGTTACGATTTAAAGCTTTCAAGTGACTCATACCTGGAAATTGATTGTATACAACCATAACGAATATTCTAGCTAGCGGATCCCTAACGCATTCACTGAGCTACATACACCCAGTCGAGATCTCATCAGCTCTTTGTACATTACTGACGATATTTTATTAACTGAGACAAAATATGCACTTATTCACTAACGAGTTGATGGGTTCTAAGATCTCCCATCTCAGTAACTGTACAATATCAAAAGTAATTATTTTCTCTAATATACTAAGAATCCCATCATAATCAAAAATAGCAAGGAAGGAAGTTAGGGAGAAGAAGAAAAATAACAAAATATTAAGGTACTGTATCTAGTATCTAAAACATCAATGTTTTTAATTAAAAAGAAGGCATAGCTGGGTGTGGTGGCACATGCCTGTAATCCCAGCATTTGCAAGGCTGAGACAGGAGGATCACCATGAGGTCAAGGCCAGCCTACAACTACAAAGTGAGACCTTGTCTCAAAAAGCCTTAAAAAAAGCGGGGGGGGGGGGGGGAGCTTGTACATGTTCAAATGGCTTAAACACTCCCCTCCTCCCTCCATTTAGCAAATGAGGAAATTCAAGGCCAGAGGGGGGAAGTGACTTGCCTAAAACACCAAGTTGTTAACAAAACCAAAATAAGTCAAACCTGCTGATTCACAATTCAATGTGAATTTTCTGTATTGACTTTTCTATACTGTAATACTAAAGAAAATGAACTATTAATATATGCTTCAATTCTATATTATATCATATATATTTTTTTAAAGTAACAGGATAAGTAAGGGCAGAGAGACCAGGAAGAAAATGAACACGAGATGGTTATATATGAAAGCTTTATGAATCTAATATACATTCTCAGTTGTGAGACACATGGCTTTAAGACACAGTACCTATTCCAAAAACATTTTGAAATAGACACTGTAAAATACATCTCCATTTCAAAAAATACTAAAATGTGAAAATATACAAGGTGTACTCAAATAGTAAATGTTTAAATAAAAATTATTACAGCTAAAAGACACATCATTCATTAATCCCCATCAAAACACTATCCCTTTCTTAGACCAAACTAGTTCCATCATTCTTGTCACCTTCTGAAACAGTTCTGGAAGTTTGTGAATGTCTTTAAAGAATTTGATCAAAAATATGGTGAATGCTGGTGTTAGGTACCATCCAATGAAAAGGTAACTCGAAAAAAACATGAGTGTATCCCCAACCATCTTAATCACCAAAAGTGGCACTGTGCAGTTTCTAGTTCTTCTGAAGTCAAAATGACCATGAATAGTAAATATTTTCCATCAACTGAGAACATCAAAACATTCATGACAGTGCAACTAAGACACGAAAGAGGACTTCCAGAACGGCTTCAGAGAACAGCAACTTCATGACGTAGTGTGTCTGAATTAAGGAGGAATACTTTAAAGGTAATATGTCTTTTACTCAAAATTTAAAATTTTTTTTTCATTTATTGAAATTTTAATTGGACCTTGTACATCTCTAAAGCAAGCAAATGTAATATAAAGCACCCTGTTACATATTAAACATGTTAAAATCAGTATCATTTATTTAGAGGCAGTGTCACAAGGCACAACACTTGGAGCAAGGGTCCCACTTCTAAAGTAAAAATAGTTACTAAGTATCTCAGATTATGTGGTATTTTTTTCAAATGTAGGAATTAACAAATCCTTGTTATTTGTTTCATGAGTCGTAGAATTGGACAAAACAAGATTTGAGTGCCAGTTTTGCCAACTTGGCTCTCTAACCCTCAGAAAGTAACTTCTCTAAACTTCATTCTCCTCATCTGTAAAATGGGACACACAGAAGATAATTATATAAAAATTAAATGTCATCATTTAAAGATCACAATACCTACAACAAAACAGAAATTTCATTAAGTTTTCTCCCATAACACCTATGGACAAAATGAAATTAAAACAAAAGCTGTAAAACTTGTGTGGTGGCACATGCTTATAATCCCAGCCCTCTAAGAGGTTGAGGGAAGAGGATCCCAAGTTTGAGCCTACCCTGGACAACTTTAGCTATGTACTTAGACCTTCCTCAAAACAAAAAATGGAAAAAGGGCTGGGAGTGTGGCTTATTGGAAAAGGCCCTGGGTTCAATCCCTAGTACTGCAAAATAAACAAACAAGTGAACAGACAGATTGATTTATGAACAGACAGATTGATTGACTCCTCCCTCTATATTTAGGAGACTAGAATTAATCTGTGCTGATCCAAGGGCAAATCCTCGGTAGTCTGCTTGGGAATAATTAGTGGGTAAGAAAAGCTTTTTTTTTTTTTAACCCTGTGCTAGGGACTGAACCCAAGGAGCACTGAGCTACATCCCCACACCTCTTTTTAAATTTCATTTGATTCACTGTCTTGCTAAATTGTCCTGGCTGCCCTCAAACTTTACAGTCTCCTGCCTTAGCCTCCTGAGTAAATGGGATAACAGGTGTGTGCTACCAGGCCTGGCTGAAAAGCTTATTTTCTTAATATTTGTCCCTGTTCTTCAAATTGGGAACAGCAAACAGGGATGAATTTCTAAATGCTTAAATTGATCAGTTCAAAATTCAGCACTTTCATACTGTTTTACTAAACTTTCAAAACTCTAAGCCCATTACAAACTTCCTGAAGACAGGAACTATAGTACTGATGCATGGGAAGAGAAGGCCATAAGACCAGCAGAAAACAGTTTAAAATTACTCAATCCTCCGAGTGATTTGTTTTCTTTTTACCTTAAATTCATTGGTTAAACTCTTAGAAAACAAATGTTTAGATGAGTCAAGACCTACCCCTTCAACTGAGGACACTCTAACAATCTGATACCCCAGATTAAGCAAATACCATCTTTCAGTGTGCATGGTTTCAGTTCCTACCAATTAGCAAGCCAGACATTTCCAAGATGAAAGCAGGCCTGATAAAGTGGCTCAGTTGGAGTAGATACTAAAACGAGACCATCCTTTCTCTCATCTCAAGTTCAGACCACATAGCCCCTAATAGTTCATTTCTGTTGAATGATTTTTACTCTTTAATTCTAAAAACAATGCTCCTCTCTAGAAATATGTCAATAAAAGCATTTTAAAATCACTTGGAATCTTTCTATCCAATGATTAAAACATTAAAGGGGCCATACTATCATCTTTCCTATGAATTATGAATTTGATCATAATTGTGATCATATGTAATACTTAAATTTGTAGAAAGTACCTGTGACTAAGCATAACTAACCCATAGCTTAGTATCTTTCATCCAGCCTTCCTGAGATTACACCCACATTTCTTTTGTCCTTAACTCAGTAATTGCTTCTCAATCAGTATTCTTTCTGGTCAGTTAAATATGTAGTTTGCTACTAAACTTTTCCTTCTCCCTTAAAATTCTCTGGTTATAGATTTATTGAAACAACTTATTTTTTGGTACCTACAGACAACTCCCTAACTAATCTTTCCCCGTTCACTGTCTGTCCTTTAACAATCTCTTTAAAACTGTTCAGTCCTGACTTTCGGATTTTGTCAATTATGATTCTCCAGCATTTAGCATAGTGCCTAGCACCCAGCACATGCTCCATTAAGGTTTACTGGCTGACTTTACCAATCCTGACCTACCATTTACTAGCTGTATAAATTTGGGTCAGTTAAATGTCTCAGAATCTCATGTCCTTCACCTATACAGTACAAACAATCAAAAGATGATGTTATCTGGAAAGCTCAAAACAGTGTCTGGCACAAAACAGCACCCAATAAATTTTGCTGTTACTAGCAATATGATTTAGTATAAGCCTCAAAAATATTTCTGAGTATTGTGTTAAGACTATCAGATGTATTTCTTGATAACCCAACTTATTTTCACTACAGTCTTATCAAAAATATTTTGTGCACTTTACTGCCTACTTTCCACCCATCAACTGATCTAATTCTTCTCTGCTAACTACCACAAAGAATTATCATTTACCAACTAAACTGCAACAAAATGTTTAGTTGATTCCCACAACCCTAAATGTTCACTCAAATCTTCACTTTTCTTCAAAAACCATTTTTCATTTGTGATTCTTATCCATAGTTGTTTATACCATATCCAACTACTGAATAGTCGGTCTTATCTTTCAATAACCCATAACTCAACTCCTAGTTCCAATAATGGCTCAAAACTCACCTTTCTCAGGAAAGCTTCCCTAATTATCTCCACACCAGCTGGATCTGCTCCAAGAGACCTCAGTACTTAGGTACTCTGTTGTACTAAAAGTAACATGTGATCACAGAAAAAACAAGAAAAAACTTCCACAAAATTATTTGTACATCCCAAAGAATGATCCATTATTTAAATGTTTTGTTCATCTAGTGAACAAGGAAACATCCTATACAACAACTACTCTCTATTTGGTTTTTTTTTTTTCTCCTTGAGAGCACAAAATTCACAATCTTTTTATCCTATTCTCCAACATAAATTAGCCCTACCATTTAAATCTGCCGGTGGCACTGTGGTAGTGGGCCACTTTTCCTACCACCTCTTCTCTCTCCCAACCTCTGCCCACACCCCAAAAATGAACAGTCCAAAAACTTCCAACAGAAAGGCAGTAGCAGTGGTACACAAATACCACTCTTTCCTTCCTGAGTGAAAAGATTTTGGATCCCATTTAGTTACAAAACTTCCCAAGGCTGAGAAATTTCTCAGACAACGTAACACATAATCAAATTCCACTGCATCATAAAAGTTGATCCTGCAGAGTGACAGAACTGTAATTGTACATGAATTCTGTTCCACCGTAAGAAATCTTGCATCATTTTTATGCCGTATTACACATACTCAACAAGATCATTTAGAACTTTCCTGTAGGGCAGATTTTTCCAAGACTATCTTCTGATGCTGACTTTAAACATATGCCACTTTTTTAATGCAAAGAAGTAAGCTATTGCTCACTGCTATCCAATAAAAAGCAAACTATGCCAGTTTCTTTCCTGAGAGGTTAAGTCTGTGTGCTGCTGAGGCCAATTAAATGCACTGTCACGTGAGTGCAAAGAAGGCTGGAGGCAGGAAATCAATCTTAGTAGTGAGAATTAACAAATCAGAGGGACGGGCCCATCATTAGAGTGAATGAACCTATGAATCTGGCTCCTACCTGGGGCTCCCTCAACTCTCTTCTTGCTCGATTAATCATAGAAGATACACAGACTTCACCTGTCACACATAAATCTACCTCCCTCACTGGATGTGTCCTTTCTAACTGGCCAAAAGACGCCTCCTAGTGAGGGTGAGCCTCCACCTCACCCCACAGCTAAAACCTCTGCCCCCAGTCACCTTCCGGTTTCAGAAGGCGCTCCTTGCACTCCAGATCCACGTGTTCCCATTGGTCCAAAGACCTTAACCTTCAAATCCCAAACCTGCTCTCCCTCGGCTTCGAGATTTCCCCCCAACCCCTCGGATGCCTACTTTCGAGAATACACACTTCCCGGCCTGGCGCCTTCTTCCCGGACACACTCTTCTGAGCATCACCTCTCCCCATCACTTTCCTCCTCTCCAGCAACCTGAATCCTCCCCACACAGGCCTCCGTTTGCCGCCACCCTCCCTCCTGCACGCGAGCCCGCTCCCCGTTAACCACCCGTCCCACCTTCGCCACCTCTACACGGCCTCCCAACCCGGGCGGCGCCCTGCGGGTTCCGCGACTCTGGGCCAGGCCCCTCACCACGTCGCCCTGGAGGTCCCGGCTCCGGGAGGGCAACGGCCCCGGTCGCCACGCAGGGACCAACCGGGCCGGGGAGGGCGCCCCCGCTCCAGGCGGGCGAGGCAGAGAGGGCGGGGGCGGGGCGGCGGCCCCACCTCGGCCCTGCCCCAGGCTCCCGCAGCCGCTGTCCCGGCGGGACTCAGAAGAGTCCGCAGCCTCGCTCTCGAGCGGCGCCCCTGCCTCTCACCTAGACACAGAGGTTGGGGCCTCGCTGTTCCCTGGCACCTCAGCGAAGACTGCGCACCGCCGCCTTCGGGATCTCCTCACTAGCGTTTCCACCGCCCCCGACCGGCTGCTGTAGAGCGGACGGATAGCCGCTCGCCCATTGGCTGTGGCCTGCGCTTGCGTCATCAACTCCGACCGCTCCTCGGCACGTAACTGGCTGGCGCGTCGCCCCCTTTCCAAGTCCGCCCCCGATTGGCTGTCTTGCGCACCCTCACCGGGAGGACCACTCACCCGCGTCCCAGCTCCGGCCTTCCACCCCGCAACCAGTTTCCATCGGGGAGGGAGGGGGTATTGAGGGGGGCGGGAGCGGGCGCCAGGGAGACGCGAACGGCCAATGGGGGCGCGGAGAGCGGACCGGGAGGTGGGCGCCGCGGCGGCAGGCGGGGGGAAGCTCAGCCAATGGGCGCGCGCCCCACATCCTAGGCCCCGCAGCGCCACCTTTGGCCGCTCTTGTTCCCCGGGTCGCGCCCAGCGCCACGCCCGACTGCCCGGGGCTGTAGCCGGGCGCCTGCGGGAGAGACGCGGGGCGTGCGGCCAGGCTGGCGCGGGCGCCAGCGGGGCAGCCATTGTGTCGTCTCCCGCGCTGCCTACGTGGAGCCCGGCGCGCCTTTTGGGGGGACCCTGGGGCGCCCTCAGAGAACTACCAGCTTGGTCCAGGCCGGTGAGGGCGGAGCCATCGCTCTGTGGACCCGGGAATCTCGCAGCGAGACCCAACCCAGAGTGTCACTGAAGGCTAAGTCGTTCCACTTCCCACTTCCTCCAAAACTTGGGGATGGTGAGAGAAGTTAGAGTAATGGTTACCTCTGAGGGATGGGGGCAGGAGCGCGAAGAATCCCAGCTGACTGTGGAAACGTTCTCGTCCTCGATCTGGGTAGCTAGAGGACTGTGCGTTTGCAGCTTCCGTGTGCTGTGCACTTCGGGGTAAGCGCGCTCTAGGCACTTCATGAACAAATTACTCAATTTTAAAAAGAATACAAGACTCTTAAGAGATATCCCGTAATACACAGTCGCCACCAAGACTTAACCAGCACTAAAGATGTACGAGTCGTTGAATGAGGGAGAAGGATTTGAGAGACGTTAAAATGCGGTAAGCTCCTGGCACTGTGAGTAGCAGACACTGGTTAGAAATTTAAGGATGGGCCAGGGTGGCTCAGGGTGCTTTTTCTTTTGAGAATTGGAGCTTATTTCAGTGCTCCAGACAAAAGCATTAGTAGAACAAAAGCATTCGGTGCTTCCTGCAGTTGGAAACTATTAAAGCTTATTGAGCTGCCTACTTTGTGGCATACTTAAATTCTGAGCCCAGCAAATAAAACTTGCCCTCAAAGAGAGCACAAGAGCAGCGCCATACAGTAGCCCTTTCGCAAAGTTAACGCAGTGGTTCAGCTTAAGGGATGACACATCTACTGTGTTAGGCAAAACAAAAGTGTGAACCTAAAACCCAGTCTGTTAGCTGAATTATGAAATAGCCAGGGTCAGGCAAAACATTTGTTAAAGTGGTTTGATTATATCCCACTGTCTTAGTTATTTTCCTCATTGCAGGCACACAATACCCGACACCCATAACTTAAAAGAGGAAGGGTTTATTTTGGCTCACAGCAAAGGTTTCAGTTCATAGTCCACTGGCTCCAAGGCAGAGCTGCATGGTAGAGGGACCTGGCAGAGGAAAATGTGCTCATGGCATGGCAAGCAGGAAACAGAGAGATGAAGGGAGGAGGGAGGGAGAAATATACCCTTCCAGGCCATGCCCCTAGTGACCAATCTCTTCCCACTAGGCTTTATCTCCCAATATTACACTTAGCTATAAACTGACCAGTGGAATAAACCATTATTGACTCTCATGAGCCGTGATCCAATCACCTCCCAAAATTCCTACCTGCGATCACATGAAACTTTGAGAGGACATCTATATATAAAGCATAACACACACCCCAAAGAATAAGAACTCGGGGCCATGCTGGGCACAGTGACTAAAAGTTGTAGTCCCAAATGTTGGAGGCTGAGGCTTGAGAATGGAACATAGCAAGATCCCATCTCAGAAACAAAACTCTAAGCCCAATTCTTGATGATAAAAGTACACCAGGATATAGATTATGATATTCATATTTATTTAATGATTAATTTGTTCAATTCCAGTGAGCGTCTTGATTTAAAGTGTACATCACTAAACAGGCACATAAAGTCAGGTGTGGCAATATTATCCAGAACATGAATGTAATGAGATGACAATTGCTTTCATTGTGCTTTATCTTTATGGGTTCCATGACAATTTAAAAGTAGCTATTGCACATTCAAAGTGTTTGACACACTGAAGGGAATGTAATTCTCTTTGTGGTTACAGTGGAGATCTCATCACAGATATCTAGAATGTATCAGAGATATTTGCTGTCATAGCATGATTACAGCTTCAGGCAACTTTCCGCCAGTGATCTAAACTCTAGTTAGGGCAGTTATTCTCTGCAGTTATTTGATTATTTGTACATTGCCCTGTACCCGTTTATGAAATTCACAATCGGTCTGCTTTACAACCGTTTTAAAGACTGTTAGTGAAAACACAAACAAGAAGTCAGGTTTCTAACATTTCCGCTGATACAGCAATTGCTAGTCTGGGCAAGTACACATAGGTTCCGTATCTCTAAAAGGGGAAACTATCTGTTTTGGGTTTTTCAGAGATCTATGAAATGAGCGGGTTTCATTCAGAGGTGAATAATCTGACCCTCAGACATTCTACAAGCATAATCTAAGTAGAGCGAAATGGAGCTGCTAGGTTTCTGGCTTTTGTAATATACCGTGCTCTGATTGACTTTCTCTTTTCAGCTGTCTCTAGACCTTGATCACTGATATTGTCCTGCTGTTACTTAGCTTTCAACTCTTGGAAGAAGCACAGTATTTACAATATTTCTTCAGATATATGTTACCACTTTTGCAATCACTGTGGAAAGAAAAAAAAAAACACCCTGTGGTCAATTTCTTTCCCCACCTGATTAGATGTCACAGTTTTGCCACTCCTTTGTGGGTGGCATTGTCATGGTTTGAGCCGAATTTGGAGACAGTGATAACTGAATAGAATCCCAAGACCTAGGGATTATTCTTTTCTTTTTCCTGTCTGTTTCTTCTTTTTATTTCTTTCTAGAGATTTACTCCCTTTGTATATGAGTTAGAACAGAGCTGTGACAGATGCCCAGATGTTAGTCTCACTAGTTTGTCTTTTTATTCTAACATTAATGTGTCCAAGGTGTACGTCACATTCCGTGACCTACGTACTTCCTGTTTTTTGAGTGGTGCTTTTTGAGAACACTGCCTAAGGTCAGTATGCTTAATCTTCTAGGGTAAATCTCCTGCAAACCTGAACCACAAGCTGGAAAAACCTCCGGCAGTCAACCACACCTATGTGTAAAAAAATTGTTAGTGTCTACAAAGGTATGGCTATTTGAGGAAATAAAACATATTTGATTCAGTCACTAATCTCTTATTGCAGAGTGGAAAGTGCAAAGATTAGAGTTTCTCCATAAGCAAAGACATTTAATCACTTGTCTTAGTTACTTTTCTCATTGCTGAGACAAAATACCGCCACAAGTTAAGGGAGGAAAGGTTAATTTATAGTTTGTAGAGGTTTCAGTCCATAATCAGCTGGCTTCAAGGCAGTGTAGGATGGTAGACAAGGCACTGAGCGCATTCCAACAATGGAAGCAGTGGCTCTCCGGTAACCAGCGCAGAAGGAAGGCAGAGGCAGGCTCTGCACTGAGTGCATTCCAACAACGGGAGCGGCTGCTCTTCGGTAACCAGCTCAGAGGGAAGGCAGAGGCAGGCTCTGCACAGAACATGTTCCAAAAACGGGAGCGGCTACTCTCCGGTAACCAGCTCAGAGGGAAGGCAGAGGCAGGCTCTGCTCTCAGCGCATTCCATCAGACAAAGGGAAACGCTGCTTGCTGGTAAGGAGTTCAGAGGGAAGGCAGAGACAGGCTCTGCACAGAGCGCCTTCCAACAAAGGGAGCGTCGGCTCTCCGGTAACCAGCTCAGAGGGAAGGCAGAGGCAGGCTCTGCTCTCAGCGCATTCCATCGGACAAAGGGAAACGCTGCTTGCTGGTAAGGAGTTCAGAGGGAAGGCAGAGGCAGGCTCTGCACTGAGCGCATTTCAACAATGGGAGCGGCTGCTCTTCGGTAACCAGCTCAGAGGGAAGGCAGAAGCAGGCTCTGCTCAGAGCACATTCCATCGGACAAAGGGAAACGCTGCTTGCTGGTAAGGAGCTCAGAGGGAAGACATAGACAGGCTGTGCTCAGAGAGCACTCCAACAAAGGGAGAGGCT
>RJWT010013944.1:0-21413 GCA_004365215.1 Cuniculus paca
CTGCTCGGATGAACCCGGGCGTGTAGGATGTGTTTATTTATACCCACTTTGTTACGTAAAGCACTCGAGATGGCTTCAAAATGTATGCAACGTCAAGGAAGAAAACAAATAGCTTTGGAAATTGAAGTGAAAAGCACGTAAGGGAAGAAAAAAAAGAAACTAGAACGACACCGGCATCTATGAGCGTGCACGAAGCTATCCTGTACAGTTGGGAACACGGGCCGTCCGCTGGGCTCTGGCGACCCTAGCAGCCTAAGCGAAGAGTAGACTTACACACAGGAACCGCAGAGCCCTTAAATGAAAACAAACAGAACTTCCCAGGAGAAGCTCCGCCTTACCTTGGTACCGAAACACGGGTCCCTCTCCGGTCCATCAAAGGTGACCTCGCGCGTAGTGGGCAGTGGATAGAACACCATTTCTTACGAGGTTCTTCAGTGTGAGCCAAGGCTCTGAAATGTAATTCAAGAGGAACTCTAATGTTCATCTGCACCGTTTGTAACACCAAAATCTGGGAACAGCCAAAATGTCTCCCACACATTATGGTGCAAATACCTGGTGTGGAGTATTACACAGCTATTAAGAAGAAAGAAGAGCAACGTTGGTACTCACACAAAACAATTCCCAAGGGTAGGCTAGGAATGGAAAAAGCAATGTGAAAACAAAAATAAAAACAAAAAGAAATGGAGCCCAGTGAGGGTATTGAGAGGATGTCCCGGGAAGGGATATTGGGACTCCAGCCCCTTCTTGTCTCTTGCTTGTTTTCTTTTTTTCGCGGCACCGGGGATTGAACTCACAACCTCATGCTTGCCAGGCAGGCGCTTAGGCCACTGAACTAGATCCCCAGCCCTTCTTGCTTGTTTTCTGACTGCCTTTAGGTGAGCAGTTTGCTCTGCCACATGCTCCTTGCCATGATTTACTCTGCTAAATCAATGGAGCCATGGATTGAAACCTTGAGCCAAAATAAACCTTTCCTCCTTGTAAGTTGGTTTTCTCAGGTATTTTGTCACAGTGATGGAAAGCTGGCTAACACAAATGTCAGTACTATCCAAAGCAATACACAGCTTCAAAGGCAATCCCTACCAAATTCCAATGACTTCTTTTGAAAGTAGAGAAAAAAAAAATCCACCCTGAAATTCGTATGGAATCTCAGGGGATCCTGAATAGCAAGAGAAAAAAATGCTATAATAATCTAAACAGTGTGGGACTGGTATAAGAGGAGACACATAGACCAAGAGAATAGAATAGAGAGCTCATGGGTCCCTCCCTGTGTGGTCAAATGTTTACTGACAAAGACACTAAGGCTCTTCGGTGGTAGAAATGACACCTTTCCAAAAATGGTGTTAGAATCAGGCATGGTGGGCCACACTTGTAATCCCAGCACTCTGAAAAGCTGAGGCAGGAGAATTGCAATTTTGAACCCAGTCTGGGTAATGTGGTAACTTAATGAGAGCTTGTCTCAAAAAACAAAAGCAAAGGGGCCAGGGATTTAGCTCAGCGGCACAAGTGCCTGCCTGGGAAGCATGAGGTTATGAGTTCTATCCCTGGTACAAAACAAAAACAAAAACAAAAATCACAGAACAAAGGAAAACCAAAAAACCAGGCTGGGAACATAGCTCAGTGTAAAGGCCCTGGGTTCAGTCTCCGTACACACACACACACACACACACACACACACACACTAACTAAGGTTGTGAACTCATAGGAGAAAACATAAAGATTCATGGCATTGGATTTATTAATGACTCCTCAGCTATCACACCCAAAGCACAGACAAGAGAAATACAGATAGAGAGGGGTACATCAAAATTAGAAGATTTTGTGCATCAAAAATGCTGTCTCCT
Source organism: Cuniculus paca (assembly GCA_004365215.1). NCBI lineage: Eukaryota > Metazoa > Chordata > Mammalia > Rodentia > Cuniculidae > Cuniculus > Cuniculus paca. The sequence goes on from RJWT010013944.1 coordinate 1,842, forward strand.
AGCTGGATGTGGTGATGCACACCCATAATCCCAGCACTCAGGAGGCTGAGGCAGGAGGATTGTTACACGTTTGAGACCAACCTGGGCTACAAAGTGAGCTGAAGGCCAGCCTGAACTGCACAGCAATATCCTATCTCAAAAAAGACAAAAAAATTTTTAAAAAGTTCTCTTGACAGAATGCAAGGGGAACCACAGAACGGGAGAAAACATTTGTAAAGCATACATCTGATAAGGAGTTAATATCCAAATCAGGTGAAGGACGCCTGAAACCCAATAACAACAAAACAATCTAAAGAATAAGCAAAGGACTTCAATAGCTAGTTCTCCAAAGAAGATATACAAATGGCCAGCAAACCTGTGAAAAGACGTTCAGCATCACTGATCAAATAACAACCCCAACGAGATGCCACCTTCCACCCACTAGAAAAAAGAAGAGCACAGTAGTGGGGAGGATGGGAAGTAGGAGCCCATCTGCCTTACTGGGGGAGCGCGAGACGGCAGGGGTGCTGTGGGAAGCAGCACGGGGCTCCTCAGAAACTAAAATAGAGCCGCTGTACGACCCAGCAATCCCGTTTCTGGAAGCAGGAACTGGAACAGACACGATCACACTTACGTGTTATTCACAATAACCAAAAGATGAAGGCAGCGTGAGCGTCGTCACCAGAGATAGGCAATGCCATGCGGGCTGTCATCTTCATGCTGAGCGTCCCTCAGAGGGGGACACAAGGTAAAGCTTGGTCCTCAGGGGGGTGCTCTTGGGAGGCTGTGGCACCTCTGGGAGACCTTTAGGTCAATGAAGAGGCCCTCAAAGGGGATCTTTCTCTTGCTCCCCAGCTCATGAGGTGAGTGGCTTTGCCCTGCTACCTCCCCATAGCCCCAAACAATGAGCTAAGTGACCCGGCCAGGAACCTCCAATACTCTGAGCCAAACTTTTCTCTTTCCAAGTTAATTCTCTCAAGTGCTTTGTGACCGTGACAGAAAGCTGACTGATACATTGCATCATTACACACAATGGAATATCATGCAGCCTTAAGAAGGAATGAAATTCTGACACATGCTACAGCAGGGGTGAGCTCGGGGGACACAGTGTTGAGACAGTCGAGCCAGTCGCCAGAGGACAGATCCTGTGAGTCCACTGCTGTGAGGTTTTGGAGCAGTTAAATTCATAGAGACAGAAAGTAGAATGGTGAGGGGAGGAGACAGTGGGAAGTCATTGTTTAATGGGTGTGAAGTTTCAGTTTGGGAGATGAAAAAAGTTTGGGAGACAGATAAGGTGACAGTGGTACAATGATGTGAAGGTGCTTTAACGCTATGTTTGAAAAGAGTTGAAGTGCTTATTTTTTTTTTGTAGCACTGTTATGGTTTGCATATGGATGCCCCTCCCAAGCCTCATGTAGTCATGGAAGTGGCTGAATCTAACGTTGATGATTGATTCATAGTGTAGCACTGGGATTGGCGGTGTGAGTCCTGCACCTGTCCAGGGGTGGAGCGGACATACAATGTAAGGTCCGAATGGGGATGTGTTTTTCCCCTGTGAGCCATTCACTCTTGCCCCTTGCAGCCGCCATGAACAGCTGCCCCTCAGCCACGCCACCCTGCCTTGGAACCAGCTGAGTATGGACTGAAACCCCCCAAACTGTAAGAAATAAACCTCTCCTTCTTTCCTTTTGGGTGTCAGGTATTTTGTCTCAACAACGAGAGAAAAGTAACTAAGACAAGCAGGACCTCACTATGTACTTGAGGCTGGCTTTGAACTCGCTATGCAATCCAGGATGACTTTGAACTCATGGCGATCTTCCTGCCTCAGCCTCCAGAGTGCTGGGGTTACAGGTGTGCACCTCCACACCTAGCTATCTTTTAAAAACTTTTTTTTTTAATGTGGGGCAGAGATTCAGTAAATACGAGCTGAGACCCTGAGAGACCCTCCCACCCCTGCCCCGTCCCTTCCAGCTGCTGCTTATCAAGACAGAGACGGAGCTGAGCCTGATGCCCTGGGGGGAGCAAAAGTGACTTTCGCCAGCCAGGGAACCACGGAGGCTTCCCCTTCACATGCATGCCTCACGCAACACAAACAGCGCACACGCCACACACTCATGATCCCACCCATCACACTCATGGACACGCGTATGCTGTGCAACACCCCCCCCAACGTGTGCCACTTACTGCACACGCACACCTCACGGGGCGCACATCCTCCGCACAGCGTGCACACCCCACGCACAAACACAGGCCTGTAGCGCAATCGCCTACGCCTCTCTCCCCCTACACACCCACCCCCACGCGTGTACCACGCGGAGATGTATGCCACATGCGCCAGGCACGGTCACCCTGCGTCACACCACGCACACGCCCGTGCACTGCGCTGGCCCACGCCGCGCTGAACACCTCCCCCTATGCACGCGCAGGGCCACGCGTGCGCATGCGCACCCACACCCGGGCGCTGCGGGCCAGGAGCCGGCTCCCCGGGGCAGCCCGCTGTGCAGTTGGAGAGGAGGAGGGCGCCCCCGGATCTGTGGAAAGCACGCTCGCAGCGTCGCCAGCTCGCTATTGCTTCGCCCCCTCACACCGCCCTGGCCCTGTGACTACTGTGAACTGAGGCCAGGGGAGCCCGCGCCCACCCCGGGCCGAGCGCTGCGGTTCCTCCGGGGCGGCTTCACTTTTCAGCTTCCTGCTCTGATGGAGGTGACGGACGCAAGCCCCCGAGGCAGAGCGGCCCCGGGAGCCAGGGGAGCGCGGGCGCCACCCGGGGGTGGGGAGGGAGGGGCAAAGCGAGGGCTGAGGCAGGGCCGTGGGGAGCATGGGACGTGCCAGCCCTGGGGTTCGGGGTTCGTCGTCGCTGGCTCCGGGGCCTTGGAGGCGGCAGATACAATGGGTGAAATCTGAAGACTAGGCAGGGACAGAGGACCCCGCGCCAGCCCTGCAGGAGGCTCCCGGCAGGACTGCAGAGGGACCTGGCGTGGGGCATGGCCTGTGCCATGGCATTGTCCTGCCCTGCACCCTGTCACTGTGCTCTGGATCTGGGCCGTCCCCAGGGCCCATGTGACACCGCAGCGAGGTCGCAGAGTGCTAAGGGGAGCACAGGCTTGGCTCTGCTGCGCTGCTGCCGGGACCTGACGGCCACCTGGCCGTGGGCTCGGAAGCACCAAGGCCAATCCATCACCAACCGAGACCGCCAAAGCCACCGGTCACAAGAACCCTTTTCTCTCTAGCAGCTTTGTTTCTTTGCAGTTACCGGAAGCTGACTTACTGCCCCAAGAGCTGGCTTCCCAAGAACTCTGCTTTTCTAGTCACACAGCCCGACTGCTGCAGGTGCGGGCTACGAGGGGCTCACACCTGTGCCGGCTTCACACCTGTGCCTTCCTCTAGAGCCTTGCTCTTGGCTGAGGAGAGGTCTGGGAGGTTGTGGCCACGCCCCAGGACCATGGCTGGGCTCATGGACGAAGACAACAGCACAAACCCTTGTCTTTTTCAGGGACCATCTTGCCAGGGTGATTTCTGCTCCACAGCTTTCCGTGGGGTCACATTGAGGTTGGACTTTTCCCAAAACCTCATCTTTCCCCTCACCAGTTTCTCCCCGGACGCCACCTTCAGTGAATCTCATGAATAGGAATCCCCCTCTCAAGGATGCCAAATCCAAGGCCTCACGCAGCCCTAAAGGTTCCTAATTTGCATTTAACAACATTCCAGGTGATTTGTTTGGTTCTGTCTTTGAGACAGGGTTTTCACTATATGGTTCAGACTGAACTTGAACTCACTTATGTAGCCCGGAGTGAACCTTGAACTCATAGTGATCCTCCTGCCTCAGCCTCCTTAGTGCTGGGATTACAGGTGTGCACCACCACACCTGACCCAGGTAATCTGTTCATACCTTAAAAACAGCGAGTGCTAAAATAAATAAATAAAAAAACAACAGCAAGTGCTGCTATATGACCCTCATCTTCATTCTTTATAAGATCATGGAGTTGAAGGCCCTTTGAGGCAGGAGTTTGGACTCCTGCTTTTCAAGGTGCAAGCTCGCTCTTGGAAGCCCTCCCAGCAGCCTCCCCCTTTTCCTTCCCGACCGCCATCCAACCACGGGCGTGGGAGGGCTCGGCCAGGCCTGCAAGTGTGGACATTGTCTGTTTCAGCCTCCTAAATGGCTCTGTCCATGTCAGGTCTGCAGAGAACATAGCTGGCTGGAGCTCTGCAGGCCAAAGCCCGAATCCCAGTTGTATTCATTTCCCAGCGCAAAACATCAGAAATGTACTGCCCTATACTTCCGGAAACCGGAAGTCCAAAACCAAGGTGTAGGCAGGGACCTGTTCCCACAGAGCCATGCAGGAAAGAATCTTTGCTGGACTCTCAGTTTCGGGGATCTGCCAGCTATCTTGACACTCCTTGGCCAGTAGCTGCCTCACTCTAATCTCTGCCTCCATTATCATCTGGCCATCTCCGCCTGGATCTTTTCTGTCTTGTAAGGACTAAGGACCTAACCTCCTCCAGTACAACCTCATCTTAGCTAATGACATAGACAATGACTCCATTTCCAGATAAGGTTCTGTTCTAGGGGATTGGGGGTGAGGATTTCAACGTATCTTTTTTGGGGGGGTCAGAATTCAATCCGTAACACCAACTCTGCCATTTGTTAGCTACAGGCTGCCCCAAGTCACATAAACTCACTATGCGTTTGTTTCTCCGGCTGTGGAAAATAGCAGGATGTTACGGTGTGTGGCGAGAACGTCTCCCGAAAGCCTCAGGTGGGGCTTTGAGAACGCGATTGGCTCCTGGGGCCGCTGAACTCATGCGTGTATTCATTCACCGATGCCTTCCTTCGCAGCTGAATGTGCTTTAGGAGGCGGGGCCTGGTTACAGGCGGGTCACCAGGGGCGTGGCCTGGAAAGGTTTCGCCCCCTCTCTGGCTGCTCCCTTCAGCGCTGCTTCCTCCACACCATGATGCGAGCAGCCCTCCTCCGCCAGACCCTTCCACCGAGCCTTCCTGCCTAGAAGTCAGCTGACTGTGAACTGAAAATGCCTCCTTTACATCGTGGGTGTCTGGTATTGTGTCGCAGCCACAAGGAAAGTGACCAAGACAGAGGATGCTCCTGCTGGAAAGAGGAATAAGCAGGGTCACGAGCATACACTTCTGCCGTGGCAGGAGGCCCACGGAGGCAGATGCTCCACGCTGGGCAGCGCCCTCCCCACCAGCGTTCTCCTGGGTACCCAAAGGCCCTCCTGCTCTCTGTCCTCCTTGTCTGCTCCAAGCAACCTCGGCCAGACTGCTCTGCAGGAGAGCATGTTGTGTCAATAAAAGATCACCCTGGAACCTTTGAGAAAGTCAGGTTTAAGGGCCGATGATTGAAGTGCAAATGGGGCTGAGGAGGGGACAACCTGGGTGAGCTGATTGTGCATAAAACGTTCTTGCTGTCTCATAATGACAGTGCATTACGTGCAGATCAATCTTCCCAGGCAATTCCCGTTGCCAGGACAGAGCTCTCTTCCTTTCACCCTCCCGCTGCTGCGCTCCCTCTTCCTGCTGGCTCCCAACCAAAGGGTGGATGTTCAGCGTTTCTCTTAACTGATGCCCTGACGGATTCTTTGGCTGACGGAGCCAGGCCTGTGTGTGCCTTACTCACCGCAGCGTCGCATCAACCAGGAGAGTCAGTTCTCTTCCGACCCGGGCTCAAAGCTCACAGCATTGATTCCCCTCGCTCCAGGGCGTGTGAAGGTCGTCTCCACCCCCAGCCACCCGAACAGACCCTGAAAATTCCAGCTCCACTTTGCATCTCTTGCCCCCTCACCTAACTGAGCCTCCACCTTCCTCCTCCGCGCCTCCCACAGGTTAATGCCCAGGGATCTCGGTACACGCAAATTAAGGCTCCAGAGGCAGGGAACCTTAATTTGCGCTAAAGCTACCCCATTGGGTTGGTTGTTTTTTGTTTGTTTGTTTTTGCGGCGTCAGGGATTGAACTCACGACTTTGCGCTTGCTAGGCAGGCGCTTAGGCCGCTGAGCTAGATCCCCGGCCCTTGTGTTTTTGAGACAGGGTCTCACTATGCCGTTCAGGCTGGCCTTGAGCTCACTTAGTAGTCCAGGCTGGTCTCAAATTTCCAACAGTCCTCCTGCCTCGGCCTCCCGAGTGCTGGGGTTACAGGCGTGCACCACCACACCAGGCTGGAAATGTTATTTTCTAATCTTGCATTCATTCTTTTCCTCTAACAACACTACAAACTGTTAGGGCATTCCGGCGCAATAGAGAAGCAGAAGGTACCAACAGCAGAAATTTATTGGGGGCTGAGGACACGGAGAGGAATGCCCAACCCTTGTGGTTGAGCTATTTCCTCTACCAGATATGGAGGAGGCAGGGGGCGGTATACGATACCTGACCAGAAGCGGAACTCGGGGTGAGCATTGATGACGCATGAGAAACTGATTGGAATTCTCTTCGTGCGCTGGGGAAAGGAAAGAGGAAGTTGTAATCAAGGCTGAAGAGGAGGAAGGAGGTAGTGGTCAGGGTAGACCACCATCATAATGTCCAGTAATTTATACTAGGGCAGAAACCTCTCACAAACAACGAAGTGCAAACTGAGATGACGGCACTGGATTTGTGAGAAGCCTTTTCTTCGTGCTCCCTTTCAGGCTTGGTTTTGTCCCCTTCCTGTCCCTACCCCTCCTCCTCCTCTGTTTTCCTCCCCCTTTCCCTGTGCCACTGGTACTGCTCAGCCCAGGAGAAGATGTGGCTGGCCTCTGGCCCTGAGGCTTCTGGGAAAATGGGACCAGGCTTCCACTGGTGTCCAGGTGGCTTCTGGGAGAGTTAGGGTTAGATGTGGTCACATGGACAGGCTCCAGATACACGTGTGAGCACTTCCTGTCACACCGTGGGATGCCCTGTGCCACTTTCTCTGCCAGCTAGAAGGCCATTGCCAGCTGTGCACTGTCCCCAACCTTGGGTCAGAACTGTGAGCCAAAATAAATCTCCTTTCTTTCTAACTTACAGGGTCTGTGGGCTAATACAGTGCCACTTCAAAGTCCCTTACTGTTGGATCTTGAAAACACCCAGTGGAAGCCATGTCAAAGAAGCCAGAATTTCCCAAGGTCAAGGAAAAAATAAGTAATTCACCTATTTTTACTGAATAAGGGCTTCCAGATGTCACAATATCACAGTGCAACAAATTGGGCCTTTTTCCCCCCATGCACTGGTAGCAATCTTTATAATTCACACATGCTTCAGGAATTGCCCATGAGGGCACCTCTAAGGTGAGGGCCACAGGTAGGCCTCCCTTTTTAGGAAATCTAATATTGCATAAATTCAATCGATGCTACTAGCTACCCTGATTTTTCCTTGAAGGGCTTTTTTTTTGGTACTGGGGATTGGACATATGACTTCACACTCAGCCTCACTCCCAGCCTTTCTTATTTTCATTTTTATTTATTTGTTTATTTTGAGCCAGGGTCTTACTAAATTGTTAAGTTGCCCAGTGTGATTTCAAACTTGTGATCGTCCTGCCTCAGGCTCCCAGAGTGCTGGCATCACAGGCAAGCACCAACATGCCTGGCTTTTTGAGAGACTGTTGACTTTGTAACTATGGTAAAAGTGCCAGCTTGGGGAGCAGAAACCTTCCCCTCGATTCTGCTTTGGTGAAGGAGAGACAGTGACAGGCAAGGGAAAGGAGATAGTCCGGTCTCCAGAGGAACAGCCCTGTAGATACAGCAGAGCTAGGACCACCTCTGTCTCCACTCATGAGGTGAGGAAGGGACGCCGGAGGCTCAGGCCTAGGAGTCAGAGAAACACTTTCTGAACTTGCCGGGAAGGAACAATGATAAACAAACTGCTGTGCCAGCCTGAGCCTCGTGATTCCTACGTGAAGGCCTGTTCTTAAATTCCTTTGAAGAAAGAGAGACAATGATTGCCTTCTGAAACAAATCCCGTCTTTGAAATCTGCAGAGTGAGCTGGTCAGAGGGTTCCTCACAGCTGATCCATCCCGTGAACCAAAGGTGCCAGTGGCTGTCCAAAGTCAGTCAATTATTTTGAAAATCAATTAAATTATTTATACCCTTTGAAGCAAGCTTTTCAAAGGCAAGTCTGGTGAGCGTAGTCACTCGGAGCTGTGGGTATTGAGCTGCTTATTAGTTAGATCAGATTCTCTGTCTTTCTACCCTGCTAATGGCTGACTTTTGACTTGATGATTGTTAGCCTTGGCTCTCAAAGTGAGATCCCACTGGGGTTGGTTTGTTCATGGTCTTCTGAGTGACATTCTCCCCATTTTAATGGCCTAAAAGCATAATGAGGTGAATGAATCGCAATAATAATGGGAAAAAAAACACCTATGTGGGAGCAAAATAGGACTCGTTACCACAAAGTAGCAGCATTATGATGAGGAAAGGAAATCGCTGAAGAACAGGGGAGAATACATAATAACTAATATGTGTGTTGCTCATGATTCTAAACACTTACCTGTATCCACTCATTTAATTCTCATTTAACAATTGTACAGATGAGGAACTGGAGGCATAGAGAGGTTCATTAGTTGGTTTCAACTCACACAGAGTGTTAGTCAGCTTTCCGTGACTGTAACAAATGCCTGAGGCAATCAACTTAGAAAGAGAAAAGGTTCCCTGTGTCTCACCATGTCAGAGGCTTCTGCCCATGTTTGGTTGGCCCCGTTTCTTGGAGGCCTGTGGGCAGGAGCTCATCACAGTGGGCATGTGGCAAGGCAAAGTTACTCCCCTTGAGGCTTGAAAACAAGAGAAAGACAGAGGAATAGACCAGGGTCCCACAGTCCCCCTGGAGGGCACAGCTTTAAGCATCTGAAGATCCCTGCCATGCCCACCTTTTAAAGGTTCTACACCTCCCCTATAGCAGTACCCTAGGGGCCAGACCTTGAACACATGAGCTTTTGGGGACATTCAAGATCCAAACTGGCACACAGCTAGGAGGGGACTAACTTAATATTTATTTATTTATTTAGGTTTTTGAGATCGAGTTTTGTGATGCAGTTCAGGTTAGAATGAACTCACTATGTAGCCCAGGCTGGTTTCAAACTTGTGGCAATCCTCCTGCCTCAGCCTCCTGAGGGCTGGGATTATGGGCATGCGCTACCACACTCAGCTCCAATTTAAACAAGGAAGCCTGGCTCAGGCCTAGCCTTTCCCAGCCTCTTATGGGCAGGAAATAGCAAAAGCACAGAAAAATGTTAAACGCATATCCCAAAAAGTCAATATATGGATTTCCATCTGTGCATTGGGATCATTGTATTAGTTTCCCAAGGTTCAGTGACAAATAGCTATGACCCTAATACTTGAAAACAACACAAATTTATCCTCTCTCGGTCTTGGAAGCCAAAGGCCTAGATCAAGGCGTCAGCAGGGCCGTGCTATACAGTGCTAGGGGAGACTCCTGCCACCTCTTCCCGCTGCCTAGCACCCCAGCTGATGGCTGCATCCCTCTAATCTCCATCTCCGTGTGTACCTGGGCTTCTGCTCTGTGTCTCTTATGAGGACACTTGTCATTAGATAATCTAGGATGAGCTCGTCTCGAGGTCACTAAGTTAGTTCCATGAGAAAAGACTTCCTTTGCAAAAGGATCAGCACATTCACAGGTTAAAATGCAGACATAGCTTTTTGGGTATCCCCACTCACCCAGCAATAATCACTGAGGATTATCCCAGCACTTGGGAGTCTGAGACAGGAGGATCACCGAATATTCAAGGCCAACCTGAACTACATAGTGAGATCTTGCCTTAAAAACAAAAGCAAAAGGGCCAGGGATCTAGCTCAGCGGCCTAAGTGCCTGCCTGGCAAGGGCAAGGTTGTGAGTTCAATCCCTGGTGCCGCAAAAAAAAAAAAAAAGCAAAAATGAAAACAGAAACAGAAAACCAACCGCAGAACAGTCACTGACTAAATAGTGCCAGCTTCAGGTCAGGCTTGATCCAAGGCTTAGAAAAATGACCAGGATGTCCTCAGTACTGGCTGAAGCCTCAGGCCAACACCTCCTTTGTGGACTGGAAAGGTTGTCTGCAGTTTCTGGGGCTCCATGTTTCCTGCTTAAGTTCCCCGGATGGGAGACACTTTTCCTTCCTGGATGTGCCCAGAGTAGGTTTCTTTGACCCTGGTGGCCTTGAGTATCAGTGGACTAATCATGGGACCAGAGAGGGAGTGCTGGCTGGAGGCAGTCAAGACCATGCCTGGAGCAGAGATGGTGCTACTGTTTCCCCCAGAATGCAGGCCTAAATGTGGGAGGACTCCTGGCTTAAAATCAACACCCAATACAAGGCCTTCTCTCCCTACTAAAGGGAGCAGAGCCGGGGTTGAAACTCAATTTGCCGCTTCTGGAGACCTTCTCCTGCCAGTGGACAGCTCTGGGGCCCGGTCTCTGGCCTGGGGCAGCTCCCTGGTCTCCTTTCTGTCCTATAGTGAGGCCCCTGGTGCTTTCCTTGTAGCGAGGCCGTGATGGATGAGTGTGGGTCAGCTGAAAATGAAGGAGACCAAGAATTAATGAAAGGCATGAGGTAAAAGAGGACCACAACACAGAAGTGAAATCCTACCCCACCTTCTATGACTCAGTTTAAAAGACACTGGGATGGTTTGGCTGGGCTTTGAGTGTGTTCCCCGAGGATCAGGCATCGGAGGCCTGCTCCCATGTGGCAGTGTCCAGGTGGTGAAACTTTCGAGACAGAGCCCAAGGAAAGCACCTAGGGCATCGGGTACCACTCTCAGAAGGGATTGATGCAGCTCTCATGGGCCCAGATTCGCTGCTATGAGCCTGGGTGTTACACAAAGAGCAAGCCAGGCCTGTCTTGCTTCCTGTGTTGCCCAGGCACACTCAAGGTGGCATCTGGCATGAGGGCATCACCAGAGCCAAGCAGATGCTGGCACCGTGCTCTTGAATCTCCTGAGCAGGGAGCTAAAGAGACATCTTTTTTTATAAATTAGCATCAGGTGTTTTGTTACAGTCATGGAAATGGACTAAGATAGCCATGCATGCCATTCATGCTTTCATTCCAGCCACTCTCAGATGCTCCTCTACCACCTGGTTGTTAAGCAGCATTCAGTGAATTCGTTTATGCCTTCCTTGTGTGTATCAGTGAGAAGATTCATTCTCTTCAGAGGCACTGGACCATTTGCTCCATTATAACTGTATGGGTTCGTTATCATCATGTGTGTTCTCGTTGGCCAAAATGTTGTTCTGCAGCGCATGGTTTTGCGTGTTTATAAAGAGATTTACTTTAAGGAATTGGCTCACATGATCGGGGGGCCGGTGAGTCAGATCCGCAGGAAGGAACAGTGGGCTGAGATTCTGACAGAAGACACTGCAGGCCTGACTCCACGGGCAGCATGGAGGCAGAGTTCCTTCCACCTCTGGGAACTTCAATCTTTTTCCTTAAGGTCTTCAGCTGATTAGATGAGGCCCACTGGCACCAGGCAGGGTCACTTGATTGACTCAAAGTCTACTGGTCAGTGTCCCCCGCAATCAGGGTGGGTCTCCCCAGCTCCATTCCCTGGTCCACAATGCCACAGACACGCTGGATATACCCAGACATGTGCGTTACTCAGCTCCTGGGTGTCTCTCAAGGCAATCGAATTGACAGTCACGATTAGCAGAAGGGCAGACAAAGAGCTACCCAGAGCAGAAGCAGCAGGTAAGAGCAGACCCCACAGGGAGACAGCAGGTGCAACAGGAGTGCGGAGCATGTGCCTTGCAGGCTCGAATGGGTCGCGTGCCCTGTCCCCCCTTTATCCCTCTTGGGCCCCACACACTCCGGGTCTGTTCCTGGAATCAAGAGTGTGCCCGCAGCAAATGGCATGTGCCTCAGCCTCCTCTGTTGAAGTCCTAATCCCCAAGTGATGGTATCAGGAGGTGAGAATTGGGCCAGGAGGGTGGAGCACTGGCAAACAGGATTCCTGCTTTTCTAAGAGGAAGTCATGCTGGGAAGGGCACTGTGGTTGATCCCACGTGCGCGCGCACGCACACACACACGCACACACACGCACACGCACAGAGGCATGCGCAAGGCCAGAGAGCTGACTTCCTCTTTCACCCACACATCGGTAAATGACAGGTTGGCAGCCTGCAGCCTGGAAATGGGCGTGGCCAGAACCTGAACTGGGACTTCTGGGTCTTCGGAACTATGAGAAATAAATACTTGTTGTTTATAAGTCACCCAGTCTGTGGTGCTTTGTTACGGTAGCCTGGCTGACTAAGACAATGTTCCATTCCTTTCTGTATTCCAGGGGCCTGGTACACACCTGGCACGGATGAGAAAAAATAAAAATAAATAAAAATAAACAATAAATTCTGGTCAGATGATGCTGGATTGGAGTTCTGCTTTGGTCTCTGTGTGAGTTTGCTCCAGATCCTGACAGCTTTTTGGCAAATACCAGTAGTTCTCAAGGAAGATGGCAAGAGAAAAGACATTGCCGTGACCATTTCCTCTTTACTGTAACAAATAAAGAAATGAATAAAAACTAGACACTGTTTGACAGTTGGTGCAAGACATACCTGTAAAGAGCAGAACTTCAAAACCTTCTGCACAAATTTTGATGTTATTATAAACGTGTTCACACTCATCAAAAAGCTTTTCATTCAATCAATGTTTTTGGAACAAATGAATAGCCAGACCCCAGCAGCCATGTGGGTGGGTGCTGCACCAATTCTGAGATCCATAATTCTCCATGTACTATCTTCTGAGTTTCAGATCTAATGCTGCGACAGGGCCAAAGTCACAGTTCGGTGACTGGGAAGGAGGGCTGTGCTACCCCCGCCCCCAGTGACTCCGGGCATTAGGAACGCAGTGAAGAAGGAAGATTGTGGAAGTCAGCACACCCTCGCCTCAGCCACGCCACGGGTCAGGACGAGACCGCAGTTTCTATAGCTACGAGCTGCTCTCTCGGGGAGCACATTGCACCACACAGTCATCTCCCTAAAAAGCCCGAGTCATTTATGTGAGATGCGCATTACTGCTGAAATGGAAATGTTTCCTCTTAGAACTCATAATTAATAAAGTGACGCTTGATAGTGTGAACGTGACAGGAGAGGATGCAGTTAAAATAATGAGAATGCTTCCCTCTGATGGACACACATAAGTGGGCCATTATGAGAGCCACAGGAAGACAAAGCCTGACCCCCAATTATCTGTTCAGCATCAGAGGTGGCAGGCGTCCAGAGGCCCCTCTGTGGACCAGCAATGGTGCAGAATAACCTTCCAGGAGGGGCATCGGCGCAAAGGGGTTGTGGTACTGTCTGATGATAAGAATGACGTAGGCACATGACAGCTTTGAATTTCCACTCTCTTGTGTACTACTGAATTTTGGGCGTACTGGGGATCAGGCACGCTGGGCTCTGCTGCTGGAGACCCTCATACTGAACTGAGTCCTCTGCCACCGCACTGAGATTGTTATGTAAGACACCCACTCTCTAGAGGAGAAAAGCAAGCGTCTGAGATGTGATGCGATTTGCCCAAAGCCACTCAGACCATCAGTGAAAGCACTAAAGGAACAACTGGAACCTAAGCCCAGGCCCTGCCCTCCACCCAGGGAGTGCCAGCCGAGCCCATGGCTCCTTTTCCCGTCTGAGTCCTTGAGAGAGGACGCAGGTGAAATGATTGTCAGGCAAGCAAAGATCGTGGGAGTAATCAGGGCTCACGTGGAGGGCCGTGAGACAGGCTGTTACCAACTAAAACTTCAAGCCCTGGGCATGAGGCATGGGGTATTTATTAAGAGGAATCAGGCCACTGGCATCTTTTGAAGGAAAAAGAGTTAATGATATGCCAAGTTTACGAGAGGATTTTATTTCCCTCCATGCACTTTCTTTCCCTTCATAATTCTAATATCCATACTGAAGCAACGCATTTGTTCCTCAGCAACATAAAGGACTCTTATTGAAAGGCATAAAAACATAAATGATAGTAGAAGGATAGAAAAATAAAAGTATTACAGTTCATCCACCCTCACTGCAGGACCTCTTCCCATGGCTAAGGGGAGTAGCCAACATTTAGATGGCCTTTAGGATGATGACAGGCACTGGTCTATGTACATCGCAACTCATTAAGTCGTCCCTAAAACACTGAGGAAGGAATGATTATCATTGCTACCTCATAGATGAGAAGGCTAAGGCAAAGCAGCCTGCTTGAGGTCACACAGTCAGTAAGTACTGCAGCTGAGGCTGGAGTCCAGCAGTCTGGGGCCAGCCCACACTGTTAGCCATCAGACATGTCTGAGATGACCTTACCTTTCTTCCTGAGGCAGAAGTTTGCATAGAAGACTTCTGGTTTCTCCCTCTGACTTCTTTCCTTCACTCCCAACAGTTCCTAATTTGTGAGCTGTGGAGATCCTGGCATTCACTGGGCTCCATCAACAATGGCGTGAGCTATTAAAAATTATGTTTACAGCTGGGTGTGGTGTACCTATGTAATCTTAACACTTTGGGAGGCTGAGGCAGGAGGATCCCCAAGTTTGAGTCTAGCTTTGGGAACTTAGTGACTTGGCAAGAATTTGTCTCAAAATAAAAAAATAAAGGACTGGAGCTATAGCTCAGTGTGTACCAAAAGATTATGTTTACAAATTCATGACATAAGGAACTGGGTATAATCTGATACACAGTGACAAAAACAGAATGAAAAGTTGCCTATTACACTGATCTAAACTATATATCTCTAATCCTAGTTTTATACACATATATTTAGACACTGACAAAGTAGAAATATTCCCGGTATTGACATTGGCTCAGGGTGGAAGAGCTCTGGGTGGTTTTTTTTTTGTTTTGTTTTGTTTTTTTGTTGTTGTTGTTGTTGGCCCTGGGGATTGAACTCATGACCTTGCACTTGCCGGGCAGGCGCTTAGACCGCTGACCTAGATCCCCAGCCCTTGTGTTTTTGAGACAGGGTCTCACTGTGCCATTCAGGCTGGCCTTGAGCTCACTTTGTAGCCCAGGCTGGTCTTGAACTTGCAACAATCCACCTGTCTCAGCCTCCCAAGTCCTGGGATTACAGGCTTGAGCCACCACGCCCGGCTTGTTTTTGTTTTTTGAGACAGTCTCAAGCCCAAGGCAGACTTGAACTCACTATGTAGTGCACGCTGGCCTCAAATTCACGGTGATTCCTTTGTCTCAGCCTCCCAAGTGCTGGGGTTACAGGCGTGGAGCACCATTCTTGGCCTGGGTGATTTTTTTTTTCTTTCTTCAACTATTGATTTAATTTCTCTCAGTTTTCTTCAGTGAGAAGATTTGGATAATGAGGGAACAAAAGTTTAAATCACGTCACAGTTGGAAATCGTTTGGGCAAAACTTGCCTGGGCAAAAGGAGTGCGACTACAGTATCGATGGTTTTTCTAGAACTTGGCACAAGACGGTGGCCAGCTTGGGAAGAAGCAAGACAAGGGGAATGTGAGGGTTGCACCAGCGCTGATTGCTAACCTCCACCACTCTGCCTCCCCTTAAAGTCTGGCAGCATCCAAACGGTTGGATCAGAACTCAGGCTGGTAGGAGAATTAGCACAGCGGTGCAGCCAAGGGGGTCTATTAAGGGCAGTCACCCGTGAACCTGCAAAACCCAAGCTTCTTTTGTGCTCGGAGTTAAACCTGCTGAGAGAGGCCGGTTTCAAAACGAGTCACTGCCAGAGTGTGTCTGACTCTTGCTGTAGACTCCTGCTCTTCCTTTTCATCTTTCTGCCTCGTTTGGTTCTGCCCATTTGCTTGGAGCCAGGGGAAGGGAATAAGAACACAAGGCATGGACTCTGCTCTGCAACTGATCCTGTTCTGTCAATAACGCCTCCTCAGAGTGCCTAGAAATCCTCTCCTCAAACCCCTGGCAACTGATGCAATTTCTTTTCCAAATGAGCTCCCAGTTCGTTACAGAGATGGGCTCAAACCTGCAGGCCTTTTCATTGCTTTCAGTGCTGGGGACGGAACGCAGGGGCTCACGTGTGCCGTAGGCAAGCGCGCTACCACTGAGCTACCCCTCAGCTCGCTGCTGTCATCTTTACAGCTCACTTCATCTTGAAGCTGTCCTCACAGCTCCCGTGTTAGAATGTGCAATGAAATACAGCAGACACCAGAGCCTCCTGTTTACAGAAGGAGAATCACAATATAGGATTTATAGATTCTGGTTTTTAAGTACAGAAGAGTAAACAATTTTGTACTGTTGGTGTTCTTCCGAAACAACCGCAAGCTTCTCGCACGGCTAGGGTTCCTTCATAGCTCTTTGTATTCTTCTCGGTGTCTCCACAATGCCTTGAATACAGGAAAGCTCTGCTCGTTGTTTTGGACTAGAAATTACATGCCAGCCTTAGATCTATGGCCTGGTTCACTGCTTTGCCAGCTGGTGCCTTCAGCCTGAAGACGAGGTTTTCCTCTCTGAAAATGATACGGTCAGGATGACCTAACTTTCACCTGGCTGAGGAGAAAAATGGGCTTTCAGTGCACTGCAGAAACAGGAATGCAAACTCAGGAGACATCTGATTAAAGTTAAAAGAGCAGTGTGCTCTCCATGGAGGAGGCCCCAGAAACGGAATCAGTGCCTTTATACAAGGCCTGACCCTGAACCGTGTTGCTGAATCTGCCAACACCTTGCTCTTGGATTTCCCAACTTCCAGAACTATTAGTAATATATTTCTGTTGTGGTTAAGGTACACAGTTTATAGTATTTTATTATTTCAAATGAACTAAGGCAGAAAGTCAGCTGGACCCAAGTTTGTGACGTTGCCTGAGGCAGAATTGCGACCTCCACTGTGAAGCTGGGCTTAAGGAATCGCATTTGGCTGTGACTGTGACAAGAGGCGGCTGTGTGTGATGGTTCATTTTCTGTGTCAACCTGACTGAGCTGAAGGATCCCTGGATGGTTTGAGAAGTATTATTTCTGGGTGTGTCTGTGAGGCTGTTTCCAGAAGAAACAGGAATCAGCATTGTGACTCAGTGGGCCGAGTGAAAAAGATCACAGTCACCAATGTGGGTGGGCACCATGCAGTCTGCTAAGGGCCTGAGAAGAAAAGAGAGCTGGAGGGGGGGGTGTTGCTCTCTCTGCTGAGCTGAGACATGGTCTTTTCCTGCCCTTGGACACCTGTGCTCTGGTTCCTGGCCCTTCGGACTTAGACTGGGACCTGTACCACCAGCTTTCCTGCTTCTCCAGCTAGTGGCTGCAGATTGTGAGCCCTCTCGGCCTCTGTAACAGCATGAGTCAATTCCTGTGATAAATTTCCTTTTAGAACACCTTATTCTGTTTCTCGAGAGAGCTCTAACACTTCTTCAATCTAAAATTTCAGGATTTGTTTTTTCTATAAGAAGGAATTCCTTAAAAAGAAGCGTGCCTTAGCCAGGTGTGGTGGCTCACACCTGTAATCCCAGCACTCGGGAGGCTGAGGCAGGAGGATCACTGTGAGTTCGAGGCCAGCCTGGGCTGCAAAGTGAGCTAAAGGACAGCTTGAACTGCATAGTGAAAACCTGTCTCAAAAGAAAAAAAGAGAGAGAGAGAAAGAAAGACACGTGCCTTAAAATTCCTCAATGAAAAAGGCTGGCTGAACATTATTTAGGAAATAAAGAACTCAAAAGATTGGGATTACTAGGCAGAAAATAGATTTAAATTTGTAGAAAGAGATCAGAAGATTACATACCAAACTATTGATGGTGGCCATTTCTAGGGGGAAGATCCCTAAAAGATGTAATATTTTATATAGTTTGAAACCTATGCAATCAAAATGTAATTCATGTATAATTTTCTTTTCCAATAAAGATGAGGAGGAGGAGGAAGAGAAGGAGGAGGAGAAAGCCACCACCATCTGTAAGGAAGGCTGTGAAATATGTTATATAACTGGGTACACAGTCACGATTCAACACGCCAAGATTCTGTTACTAATTAGAAGAAAGAGGAAATGGGAATCAGTAAGCAACTTAGCAGCCTCTGTGCCAAGGAAGAAGTACATGTGGAAAAATGGAGGCACGCAGCCACACGGTAGGGCTGGAAGACTACACAAAAGCAATGCAATGAGAGAAAAAAGGGGCGGGTGATAGTGTTTGGGCTTACCTTCTAGGGCTAGGCCATTCCGTGTCACTGTGACCAGATACTTTAGACCTATGCCTCAGGAGATCCTAAGTCTACAGCCCTCAGATAAGGATCGGGATTTGCCTTTTTTTGGTTAAGTTCTCAGGTGAATCTGATTTAGGGATTGGGTTGCTTGAGGCCAGTGGTTCTAAATTGTAAGGTTTTTACCCTTCAGGGATACACTGGTACAGTATTTTTGATTGTCGGGGGAGGGGAGAAACTACTAACAGATAGTGGGTAGAAGCAAGAGGTATCACTAAACACTGTATAATTCACCGGAATGCATATGTGTACATATATGTATATGTACATGTGTACGTATACTTTTACCTGTATCTATATCTATACCTATACCTAGCTAGCACAAAATGTCAATAGTGCTAGTGTAAAAACTCTGCCCTAGGCGATTGGGAGCCAAAGAAGATTTCTTTGTTTTTGTTTTGCAGAGCTGAGGATAGGACCCATGGTCCACACATGCCAGGTAAATGACCTTCCACTGAGCCCCCAACCCCTAGCCTATTGAAGTGTTTGAATATCAAAGTATTTTTTTTCAAGGTATGAAAAGTAAAAAGAAACAGTCAGGCATGGTGGGCACTCCTGTAATCCCAGGATTCAGAGGGGAGGCTGAAGCAGGAAGATCATTGGGAGCTCGAGACCAGCCTGGGCTACAAAGTGAGCCCAAGGCCAGCATGAACTGCATAATAAGACCCTGTCTCAAAAAAAAAAAAAAGTACGTAAATGCAGTAGAGTAGGTACAGGTGGCACATAGTGCCAATTTTATTTGCAGATGTAGCACTCAAGTTTGTAAGTTACATCTTTGCCACAGCATTGGCCAAATCCTCAGCTGTCACATAATTCAGCTGTGCTAGAATGCTGCTCTTAGCATGCTTAGATGGGGCATGCTTGTTCTTTGTCATGGCTGTGTCTAGATGTCCCCGCAAAGCCTCGTGTGGTCATAGGTGGGGCTTTTTCAGGGGTGGCTGGATCTAGAATGTGTGATGCTGATGCCCCAGCATCATGGTGCAGTGCTAGGCTCAGGGGCACCGGGATTAGGGGTGTGAGTGCCACCCACCCTGAGTAACCTGGATAAGACACAAGGCATAGAAAGGGTTGTGGTTGCCCCTTGTTGCTTTGCTACCTTCTGTTCACCATGAACTATTTCTACTCTGCCACAACTCCCTGCTTGGAAGCGGCTGATGATAGACGGAAACTTCTACAAACTGTGAGTTAAATAACTCTTTGGTCCCTTAACTTTGGGTGTTGGATATTTTGTCTCAGCAACGAGAAAAGTACCTAAGACATTATTGACAGTCAAGTGCTTTGTAAGCCCATGACTCGCCATGACAATATTCTTAGCCAGGTCCTGGATTACAGGAGGAAGGGACTCATCAGTGTGTGACAGACAGGCAATGCTGCAGAGTTGGTGTCCATTCACCATTATCAAGAATTTTCAAGCTGGGCGTGGTGGTGCACACCTGTAATCCCAGCACTCGGGAGGCTGAGGCAGGAGGATCGTTGTATGTTTGAGACCAGCCTGGGCTACAAAGTGAGCTCAAGGCCAGCCTGAA
>RJWT010013945.1:0-21421 GCA_004365215.1 Cuniculus paca
CACACACACACACAAATGTCTGAAGGAAGGGATCCAAAGCTTCTCCTTTTTTGTAGGTGGTCCTGAGTGTTGTGTCCGGGGGTGTGCACTGCAGGTCCAGCTCTGTTGCTCTCCCTGTCTGAGCTGTTCACTTGGATTGTAAACCCCCTTCCAGGAAAGAATTAGAGCAACAACATTTAAGGAAAGGAAGACACTTTATTGGAAAAGGGAGAAAAGAAGAGGATAGAGTACTACCTTGATAAATCAAGGTAGGGGGCTGCGGAAAGATGGAGGACCTGTGGTGCCCCACCACCCCACTGGTTTTATTGCTCCTCTTTATTATCCTATTCCTCCTCCTCATTTCTTTTAACTTTTATCTGTGACTTTCCCACCCTCTATGGTTGGGCTGAGAAACTGATTTGTAAGCCTGTTTTCCTGTTTCTCTCTCTTTTTTTGGTTTAAAAATATTTTTATTTATTATTATTATTAGTAGTAGTATTAATTTTTACAGTACTGGGGATTGAATCCACTGAGCTACATCACCAGCCCCTTTTTATTTTTTATTTTGAGCCAGGGTCTTGCTGATTTACTGATAAGCCTTGCTCAGGCTGGACTTGAACTTGTGATCCTCCTGCCTCAGCCCCCCAGAGTGCTTGGATCACAGGCGTGCGACGCCATGCC
The DNA here is from genome assembly GCA_004365215.1 of Cuniculus paca. Taxonomy (NCBI): domain Eukaryota; kingdom Metazoa; phylum Chordata; class Mammalia; order Rodentia; family Cuniculidae; genus Cuniculus; species Cuniculus paca. Next base: position 661 of record RJWT010013945.1, read on the forward strand.
CAGCTGCCTCTGCTCTTTCTTCTTTGGCCCAGAATTAAGATTTCTTCACTGCTTCATCAGTGCTCCATCTTGTCAATGGTTCTATATTTCAGGAGGTGATAAAAAGGCCCACTTTGAGCTGTATTTGGACACTTTAAGCACCGAGGGGCAAAAGCAGTTAATGTATATTCCTCCATCTGTCCAGAATATTCTTCCCCAGTTTTCCCAAAGGTGGCTCTTACTCATGCTTTTGGATCCATGGCCTTACGTGTTACTTCTTTGGACTGGTTTTCCCACCAGGAGCAAGGCCCTGTGTATCTAACCATCCTTAGGCATCCACTTGCATTAGCACTACTAATCAGAAAGGGGTTCCTATATTAATAGTATCCTTGTACTGGGGCTGACTCAGTGAATATGACTCATGTATGGCAATGCTTACAATCAGTAAATATGCATGTATGTACGCATGTATGTATGCATGCATGCATGCATGTACGCATGTATGTATTTCTTCTTTCTGTGTATATTCTAGAGCAAGACTTTCAGGTCGAAAAAAACTTATGTTCAGTACCAGGAAGCCTGTGAATTAAACTGGCAATAGATTAGCAAGAAGAAAGCAAGTTGTTATTCATGTGTGTACTGGGAGATTCACAGAAAAATTTGACTGTCCATCTCGCTAAGATAGGGATGTTATAACCTTTATAATGAGGTGAAAGTGATGGTGGAGGTGAAGAAAGTCTTGTATGGGAGGAATAGATGTTTCTCTAGTGAAGACAGATGGACTAAGGAATAATGTCTGTTTTTGCAAATGCAAGTAAGTGGTCTTCATCTTCTTTCTGGCAAGTGGAAACTCCCCTGGAGAGGGGATTTATGTCACTTTCACTCTTAGTCTCTTTACCGGGAGTCAAGCTGCCTGGAAGAGGGGATTTATGGCAGCCTTATGTCCAGAAATTTCTGTGTTTAGCCAGATAAGGGAAGCTCCAATGAGGCTTCCTTCTGCAGCTGTTTAATCTCAAGTGGTTTTAGATTAAACTAATTTCCATATCGACTCTAGGGCTCCGAGTGGGTGCCTACAAGACTTCCCACCAACTACTATGCCTCATACATAGTAAGTACTCAGTTAAATACTTGTTCAAATGTGACTAAGTGACACAAGTGGAGAGCTTACTTAGAGCAACCAGAAATTCATCATGTTTGCTTGCTTCAGGTAGAAGAAAGTGTGTCGGTGTGTGTGTGTGTGTGTGTGTGTGTGTTCATCTATATGAAAGTCTCCCATAAAAATACTCACAATGCACCTGAGAAAACAAATGTTAGTTTTATAGTAATTTAAATGTGTCATAGTCTAAAACAGGTTTCTTTTGTTAGTGGACACATGATGCAGATGTAACTCACAGGTAAGATTCTTGATGATATGGGCCACCTTGGGCATTTTTCTTTTGAATTACTAGACAAAGCAATTTTCTGAAGATAGTAGTTCAGAAAGAGGTGATTTTTAGTCCCAGCTTTCACAATTATTGCTGATGGGCAAAGACTCTGAGACTGCTGCAGGGGCCAGAAATACTAACCAGGGAGGTACGTGGAAGGAGGGGGCCTTCTCTCCATGGTCCTTTCTCCACTTGAAGGGTTAATAGACATGAGGCAGCTGCTATCTTCTATATTTTACTGGGATGAGACTGTGATTTTCCCTGGTGGAAAATTTTAAGCACATACAGAATAAAGAGAATCATGTCGTATACCTCTAACTTCAACAATTATATTTGGGTGATCTTTTTTATTACTAACCTCAATTTCCTTTGTATTTGTTTACTCCTCCACTCACCAAATTATCACCATTTCCCTTTATAATTCTTACATTATAATTTTATTTTAACTGATAAATAGTAATTGTATTCACCAGATCTCTTAAAAGCATACTTCACATAAGATATTCTTTTACCATTTTCGGATCTTATTTATAACAGATGAGTACACATGTGATTTTTTTTTTTTTTTTTTTTGTGGCACCAGAGTTCTAACTCATAACCTCACACTTGCCAGGCAGGCGCTTAGGCCACTGAGCTAAATCCCAGGCCTGATTTTTTAATTTTTAAAAAATATTTATTTATTTTTCAAAGAAAATGATTTTTATTGGTGCATTTTCAGTATACATACTGATCACATTCATCATAGGGAATTTGTATCTGTACATGATATAATGTGATTCTTTTTTTCCTGTTCCCCTACCTTCCCTTCAATATCTCTTCCCCTCCTTATTTGCAAAAGCTTTGTTTCCATTTTTTCCTTCTTTTCTCATTTTTTTTAACTTTTCCATTCCTTCCCTCCCCCTCCTAGTTCCCCTTCCCATTTGAACATTTTCTCCCTATTTCACAATATCTATTATACATTTTGGGCCTTATTTACACTTTTAGTTTCTTATACCAGAGAAATGATGTGATATTTCATTGCATGTCTAATTTCTTTCACTTAAGATTATGGTCTCAAGGTGCATCCATTTACCTAGAAATGTCTCAAGCTTACCTTTTATAGCAGAGTAGTACTCCATTGCACAAAAAAATCCCACATCTTCTCACATGCCTGTAATTCCAGCACTCGGGAGGCTGAGGCAGGAGAGTTGCTATGATTTCATGGTCAGCCTGGGCTACAAAGTGAGTTCAAGGCCATCCTGAACCATATAGTGAAACCCTGCCTCAAAAAAGATCAAACAAACAAACAAACAAACAAACAAAAAACTCCACATCTTTATCCATTCTTAGGTTGATGGGCATTTGGGTTGTTTCCAAGATTTAGTTATTACAAATTGTGCTGTTATAAACATGAATGTGCATACGTTGCTGTGGTATGATGATTTACTTCTTCTGGGAAGATACCTGGAAGGGGAATAGTTGGGTTGAATGGAACCTCTTGTCCTAGTTTTTTGAGGAATCTCCACACTGATTTCCACAGTGGTTGCACCAGTCTGTGCTCCCTCCAACAGTGGATAAAGGTTCCTTTTTCCCCACAGCCCTGCCAGCATTTGTTATTGATTGATCGATTGATAATAGCCATTTTTTCTGGGGTAAGATGGAATCTTGGAGTTGTTTTAATTTACATTTTGTGAATGACCAATGATATTGAACATTTTCTCATATATGTATTTGTCATTTCTATTTCTTTATCTGAGAAATGTCTATTCATTTGAGATGTCCATTTTAGGACTGTGTCTTTAAATTTGAGAGGTCTGATTTTTTTTGAGTTCTGTATATATTGCAGATAGTAATCCTTTGTAGAAGAAGAACTGGCAAAATTTTTCCCATACTGTGGGTTGTTTCTTCACTCTGTTGGTGATTTCTCTTCCTGTGCAAAAGCTTTTTAATAAGATAAGGTCTCAGTTGTTGATTTTTTGTGATCATTCTTGCGTTATCAGGATTTTGTTCATACAGTCTTTGCCTACACCACTGTCTTCAAGCATTCTGCCTATTCTATCTTCCAGCAGATTTAATGTTTCTATTTTAACATTTAGCTTTTTGATGCATTTTGATTTTAGTTTAGTGCATGGTGAAAGATAGGGGTCTAATTTTGTTCTTCGGCATGTGGAAAGTCAGTTTTTCCAGCACCATTTATTAAAGAGACTATCTTTCTTCCAGTGAAGCTGTTTGGCACCTTTGTCAAAGATAAGGTGTCTAAGTATATCTGGAGTAGTTTCTACATCTTCTAATCTGTTCCATTAATCTTTAGGTCTGTTTTTTGTTTTTTGTTTTTGAAGTACCATACTGTTTTTATCACAGTAGCTTTGTACTATAATTTCAAGTCAGGGATTGTGAACCCCCTTCCTTGCATTTGTTGCCCAGAATTGCATTTACTATTCTAGGTCTCTTCTCATTATAAATAAATCTTAAGATTGTTTTCTCTAATTCTGTGAGATATGCTGTTGGAATTTTGATCAGGATTGCATTAAATATATATAGCAATTTTGAAAGTATGGCCATTTTCACTATGTTCGTTCTTCATACTCAAGTGCAAAGGGTACCTTTCCATTTTCTGATAGTCTCTTTGATCTCCTTCTTCAGAGAACTGGAGTTTTCAATGTAGAGTTCTTTTACTTTCTTCTTTAGATTGATTCCTAGGTATTTCATTTGATTGGGTGCTATTGTGAAAGGTGGTGTCTCCCTAATTTCTGTCTCAGTAAGTTTGTTATTTGTGTACAGGAAGACTATTGATTTTTTAGTGCTGACTTTGTATGCAGCTATACTACTAAAATAGGTTATTAAATCTAGAAATGTTTTGGTGGAGCTTTTGGGGTCTTCTGTGTAAAATATCATGTCATCTACAAATAGTGATAATTTCATTTCTTCCTTTCCTATCCTTATTCCTTTTATTTCTTTTTCTTGTGTACTTGCCCTGGCTAATATTTCCAGAACTATATTGAATAAGAGTGGTGACAGTGAACATCCTAGACTTGTTCCTGATTTTAGAGTGAAAGCTTTCTGTTTGACCATTTAGTATGATATTGGCTATTGGTTTGTCATAGACAGCTTTTATCAGAATGAAATAAACACCATGTATTCCAATTATTTTAAGGTTTTTTGCATGAATTTTTAAAGATTTTATCATGAAACTCTTTTTCTGCATCTGTTGAGATGATCGTATGGTTTTTGTCCTTTGCTCTGTTAATATGGTATATTAATTACATTTATTGATTTGTGTATATTGAACCATCCCTGCATCCGTGGGATGAGTCCTACTTGTTCATGGTATATAATTTTCTTCATAATTTGCTGCATGCTGTTTGCCAGTGTCTTGTCGAGGATTTTTGAATCTATTTTCATTAGGGAGGTTGGCCTGTAATTCTCTTTCTTAATTGGGTCCTTCTCTGGTTTTGATATCAGGGTGGTGCTTGCTAGTAGGAATGATCTTGGGAGTAATACTTCCCTTTCAATTTCATTAAAAAAGTTTGGAAAGTAGTGGTATTAGGTCTCCTCTAAATTTCTTTTAGAATTCAGCAGTGCATCCATCAGGGCCTGGGCTTTATTTGTTGGCAGGTTTTCAATTACATCTTCAATTTTATTGATTTGTATTGATTTATTTAGACATTTTATATCTTCTTGATTCAGCTTTGGTAATTCATATATATCTAGGAGTCTGTCCTTTTCATCTGCATTTATCATCTTATTGGAATACAAGTGCTTGAGGTAGGATTAGATGGTCTTTTTGATGTCTGCAGGATCTTTTGTGATTTCACCCTTTTCATTTCTAATTGCATGAGTTTGAGTTTTTTCTTTCCTTTTGTTTTTTTTATAAGGTTGGCTAAGTGCATGTTGATTTTATTTAATCTTTCAAAGAACCAACTCTTCAATTCATTGACTCTTTGTATTGTTTTCTTAGCCTCCATTGTATTAATTTCTGTTCAGATCTTCATAATTTCTCCCTCATACCAACTTTGAGCTTGACTTCTTTTTTTGGAAGTTTGAGGTTCAATATTCAGTTGTTTGCTTGAGCTCACAGTTTTCCAGATATGGGTATTCACTGCTATAAATTTCCCTGTAGGACTGTTTTCATTGTGTCCCATAAGTTTCAGTATATCAGCATTATTGTTTAATTGTAGAAACTGTCTAATTTCTTATTTAATTTTATCTGTTACCTACTGGTTGTTCAAGAGTGTTATTTAATTTCCATGTGTTTATGAAATTCTTGTGGTTTCTTTTGCCACTGATTTCCAATTTTATTGCCCTATGGTCTGATGATATGAATAGGATAATTTCAATTCCTTCACATTTACTTAAGAATGTTCTATGAGCTAGTATGTGGTCTATTTTGGAGAGCAACCCATGTGCAGCTGAGAAGAATGTGCATTCTGATGTTGTGGGGTGGAACACTCTGACATCTACTAAGACCATTTGTTTAAAAGTTTGGTTCAAGCAGGGCATGGTGGCTCATGCCTGTAATCCCAGCACTTGGGAGGCTGAGGCAGGAGGATTGCTGTGAGTTTAAGGTCAGCCTGGGCTACATAGTGAGTTCAGGGGCAGCCTGAACTATACAGCAAGACCCTGTCTCAAAAAAAAAAAAAGTTTGGTTCAGTTCTAATATTTCATTGCTGATGTTTTGTAACAGTGGGATATTGAGGTCCTCCATTACAACTATACTAGTGCTTATTTGATTTTCCATGTTTGTTAATATTTGCTTTATATGGTTGAGTACACTGTTATTTGGTGCATATGTATTTATGATGATTATTTCTTCCTTTTAGATTGTTCCTTTTTAAGGATGTAGTGATCTTTGTCTCTCTTAATTAGTGTTGGCTTGCAATCCACATTGTCTGTGAAAAAAGTACCTAACTCTGTGTTTTTTCTAGGTTTCTGTCACACGGAGTATTGTTTTTAATCTTTTGACTATTAGTCCATGAATTTCTTTTTGAATTACATGTATTTTTTAATATGCAGCTTATTGTTGGATCTTGCTTCTTGATCCATTCTGACAGTCTTGTTTCTTTTGATTGATGAATTGAGAAAAGTAACATTGATGATTATAATTGATATGTATTGATTTATCCTTATCATGTTATTTTCCTGTTGTTGGCCCCCTGTTTTTTGCTCTGTTTACTTGTCTGCTTTGCCTAGTAGATTCATTCTGTTGGGGTCCATGGAGTTGTCATCTTTGTTATCTCTTTCTATAATGTCTTGCAGAACGTTTTGGAATCCTGGTTTGTGATCATGAATTTTGTTAGGTGTTCTCTGTCATGGAAGTATCTTAATTCTCCATCAATTTTGAAAGACGGTTTTGTGCGGTACTTCAATCTGGGTTGGAGGTTGTTTCCTTCTCAAGTTTGAAATACTCTATGCTAAGCTCTCCTTGACCTCAGGCTTTGTGTTGAGAAGCCAGCTGTGATTCTATAGGCGCTCCTTTGGATGTGATTTGCCTTTTTTCTCCAACAGCTTTTGTTATTTTGTTCTTGTGTTGAATCTCTGGAATCTTGACTATTATATACCTTGCTGTAGATTTGTTTTATAATGGCTATTTGGAGTTCTATATACCTCATTTATCTCTAGGTTAAATTCTTTTTCCCTGCCAGGGATGTTTTCTGCCATGACTTCTATATACAGGTTTTGTTTTTTTTAAAATATTATTTGTGCTATTTCCCCCTTTTTTTCATTGACCCTGGTCAATCTTATGTTATTCTCCTTAGTATTATCTAGCAGCTTCTGGACTGATTTATCTTGATCCCTTGCTGTTTTAAAGAAATCTTTCTATCCATGATCACTAACTGTAATCCTGTCTTCTGTATCTGAGATTGTGTCCTCACATTGGCTCATCCTGCTGCATATATTTTCAATGGCATATTTAATCTTCTGGATATCTGTTTGAATCTATTTTATGGATTCTGTTTCTTTCCTGTTGAGCATTCATGGTTTCCATCATTTTCCTAAGCTCCTCCATTTTTTTCCTGTACCTGCTCTAGAATCATTAAGCATGTCTTTCATTGTGGTTACCATCTCTGTAATTATCTGAGAAATCACTTCTGATTTTATTTTTTCAAGAGCTTTGTTTATTTGCCTTGTTACTTCCACTGTTACACTCCAGAGAGGTGGCTTTCAGATTGTCCCACCTCAATTCCCCCTGGATTTACCTTTGATGAGCATGGACATCTGGTTTTGCAACTTGTTTAAGTGTCTTCTCATTTTGTGCATGTATTTTTTTAGTTTAATTCTGGAGTTGATGTTTATAAATTGGCTATGGTGAGTAGCTTTATTGCTAGTATTTAGACCTCTCAAGAAATGACTACTTCTTTTAGGTATTTTCCAGGTGCGTCTGGCTTTTGGGTTTTGAGTCTGTTGCAAGGTCCTGCCTCTTCAGTTCATTGGAGATGAGAAGTTGCTGCCTACTCGTCCCAGCCTTTGGTTCTTTGGCACTGGCTTATATAGTATTTTTTAATGACCCTTAGGCAATGTCAGTCTTGGTATACCATGAAGAACAACTGGTTAGAACAGTTATGTCATTCTGGCTAATGTGGTACAGTCAGCAATAATAATAGCATTAAACAACTTAGAAAATGACAAACTGAGGTAACTAAAATTTGCCACTGTTAACCATATGAACTAGATTTGTGGCTATATAACAAAGTTTAAAACAAATCAGAAAATTTGATACAGTAAATAAGCCATCAATATGACAATTTTACCCTTGAGGGAAAAAATTTAAAAAGGATTAGGTGGACAAATAGAGAAACAGAAGAAGGGGAAGAGATTAGAAGCAAGGCTGCAGGACAAAAGTAACATGTAAACTTTGGGAAACTGAGCCCAGCCTGGTGGCACACACCAGTAATCCTAGCACTCAGGAGGCTGAGGCAGGAGGATCATGGTGAGTTCAAGACCAGCCTGGGCTACAAAGTGAGCTCAAGGCCAGTCTGAACAGCATAGTGAGACCTTGTCTCAAAAAGACAAGGGCTGGGGAGTTAGCTCAGTGGCATAAGCACCTGCCTGGCAAGCACAAGGTCATGAGTTCAATCCCTGGTGCTGGGGAAAAAAAAAAAAAACTTTGGGAAACTGGTGCAGAAGACAGGAAAGAAAGAAGAAAGAAATAGAACAGAACAGTGCAACAACTACAACTACAAAAGAACTGGAAACCATGTTCACAGTCACATAAAAACAAGAATGAGCAATAAAGAAAAAACAAAATAAAAACAAACAACCCTAAAATAAGAGAGAGGCAGAAAAAAAGCAGTCCACTTCAGGGTGTGTCTGCTGTCACTGGTGGACAATGGGACAGAGTCCAGATCCATGTTGATTAATTCCAGCAAGCCAGCAGTAGCTTTAAGGTGGGCTAGTGGATAATCTCAGCAAGCCTACAGCTTTATTTTCCCTGAAGTTCAGGCTGGTTTCTGGTCATGAAGCTGGAACCAGATTCATTCAGGCTGCAGCAGTCTGTGTGCCTTCTATGGGCTTTAACTTGGCTGGGGGCCACTAGATGGAGCCAGCAGTTGTTTTGAGTTCAGATCTCAATTGACCCCTATCCAAAATGGCTCCCACATAATTGCCTTCTCTCATGGGATGTCTGGACACCTGTACCACTGTAGACCTCTGTGTCCACTGCTCCCTTCCACTGATGCATCTCTGTGTGGAGGCCTTGGGGGTGGCCAGCAGTCACTGTGGGTGTGCAAGTTCAACCTGCCTCTCCTATGCAGCGAGTCTGGGCTCAGGGAGGAGACACTACCTGCCACCTTCTTTTTTGTTGAAGTTTCTGTTTTTGCTGCCCCTGTGGGCTTCATAGCTTTCCTGAGTCCAGGGGACCCATTTCCCTCCTTCTTCTCTTTCTCATGTTACTATATTCAAGTGTCTGGACACCATATCTTGGAGAAACTTTTTCTGTGCTATTCACTACTCCCCATCTTCCTGCAAGTGCACCACAGATGAATATACATTTAAGCAATTATTATTATATATTTATTTTTGGAAGGTATGCTGATATAATCTTTTTGTTGTAATAAATTAAGCAGAACATAAAATTTACCATTTTGACCATCGTTAAGTCCAAATTCAGTGGCATTAAATACTTTGCATCTATCCAAGACATAGTACTGTAGTGGTGGATGCTGAGCACTTGAGTTTGGAGCAAGCTGGTTGTCTGGGACTTTGGGCAGATCATAGAAATATCATGAGGCTTAGTGTGCCCCATCATTAAGTGGATGGCATAGATTAGAAAAGGGGTATGATGGTGAATTTTATATGTGTTAGCTTGACCAGGATAAGAAATGCCCAGATACATGATAGATAAATCATTTTTTCTGGATGTGTCAGTAAAGGTGTTTTCAAATGAAATTAACATGAGAAAGGAGATGTATCCTCACTAGTCCAGCAGGCACTACCCGACTGTTGAGGGCTCAGAACAAAAAGTCCGGGAAGGGCAGAGTCTTTCTCTGCTTGAACTGAGATACCTATTCTTCTCTCCTTGGACGTTGGATGTCAGTGTTCCCATTTCTAGGGCCTTTATACTGCCAAACCCCTGCTCACATTCCCATGCCTTTGGACTTGGACCAAATTATACAACTAAATTTCCTGATTTTCCAGTTTGTGAAATGAGGTTTACATGAGCTATTTTATATATAATATGTCATGTATTTGGGTCAGTGCCTGGCGTAGAGGACATGGTCTATAAATGCTAATTATGATGATTGGTATGTCCAGTCTCTGAGAGACAACATGTTGAAAGGAGAACAGCTGAGGGATGGAGCTGGGGAGACATGTGATGAGCCCAGTTTGGTGTGAGAGTTTGCATTTGCTTTTGAGAGATCTAGAAAGTGTCAGATAATATTAGATAAGTGTTGATGATAATGATAATACAGGTCTCTGTACTGTTAGCCTGCAGATGGGCTGCCTGAGAGCTCTGAGAATGAAGGTGTACTGCTCAGATGATTTGCACTTCAAGATAAGCAGACAGGGAGCTGGTTTCTTGACTAGAGGCTCCCACTTGCTGGAAAGTGAGGATCTAGTTTGTGGGTGAGACTGTATTCATGCTAGCACTGCCTCCTTTTCTGGCAGTCACTACAGCTTCTTTAGACAAAAATCTGGTTTCTCATGTGGAGGTGAAATACTGGGGTTAAAGGAGGAAGGCAGTAAGAGAAAACCTAGCCTTGCTTACTTGGAGAAATGGGAAGGGAGTGTGGAAGCGATACTTGCCCTGACAACTGAGCAGGTCAGTTTGCTGGAAGTTTGGGAAAGAGACGGTGAAAAAGGGCGCTAAATTTCAAAGGTAGTTTCCATTGCCCGCTTTCTTCTTGCTGCCCTCATCAGATTCTGCCTACTTTGAGTGTGAGCTTCTTCAGGGTTCCCCTAGTCAGTTGTCTCATTTTCTCTGTCATCTCCTCCTCCATACACTGTGGCTACTGCCTCACTCCTCTTTCTCTCACCCACCAATAGGCTTCAGCTCTCTACCAATTCATCAGAAAACTGGGGAGGTATCTTATTTATTGATGGTCTCTCCTCTGTGACTGTCTTGGTTATGAGTTTATTCAAAAATCCTTTATTGGGTTTTGGCAAAGAGAGATTATAAATGCTATGGCCATTCTTCTGTTCCTAGTGAACGAATTTTTACAGATATCTAAAAATGTCTTTTACTTGAATACTCCATTCTTTTTTTTTTGCGGCACCGGGGATTGAACTCATGACCTTGCGCATGCCAGGCAGGCGCTTAGGCTGCTGAGCTAGATCCCTGGCCCTACTCCATTCATTTCTAAGAAAACCATTTATTTTCTGGTGTCAGAAGTGAAGGGCAAGACTGTCCTAGTAGTAAAAAATTATCCAGTCAAATGTAAGCAGTAATAGTTGTCCGGGTTATGCTTCTGTTGCCATTAAATTCACTTTGCTGCTGCTTTTGTGTATGGCTTTACCAACAGGAGCTCTAATCACAACAGTATTCAAGCCACTGAGGATGTTTCAGTTTGTTCTCTGCCTGGTGATCTCTGTTAACCTGAGACAGAGTTTTCTATTTTATCAGCAAATTGATTAGAAATGCTCACATTTTCTAGATACATGATGGCTGCATTTGCTTCTTGTCCTTACACTGAGTTTCAGAATGATCAAGAACCTAAAAAAGATTCAAATCATTCATGGCAAACAGAGTAATACTATATCCAAGTCATACAACAGTTCTCCAAACTGTGAGGACAATCATAGAAAGCGAGAAAACCTGGCCTCAAAGCTGCACGCTTATTCGTATAATTGGAAGGCAGTGTGAATTGTGAACAGAAACTCTACAGGACCAAAACACAGGCTGCAACCCAGAACTGACTGCAAATATGGCTTTGGTGGAATCATTTCCTCAGCCTTCTCTTAGCTTCAGTTAAACATACTTGGGAGTGTTTCTTCCTGGCTTTGGGTGTTACTTTTGCATTTATACTAAAGAGCAGAAAAAAGGAAGGGGAACCTAATGGGGAATAAATAATGAAAAAGGGTGAAGAAAATCTTTGTTTGTAAGTGTATCCAACCTTATAGACTTATATAATGCACGGATCATTTCCGTGGCAGACTGTTAGGGCTCCAGAAGAGCCATTGTGCTAATGTAGCAGCTGATGATCTTAGGCACAGACTCTGCATACTAAATGCACTTATAAAATCGGAATGAAACATGGGAATTGAGCATAGCCAATAACCATTTTTAAAAATTATTAAGTACTCTACCACCTCACTCTTACACCCACCCCAGCCAAAATCATGAAGGCCTACATCGACCTAATGAACTAGTTGCCTGAAAAAGTTATTAGGAAAAAAAAAAAACCAAAAAAAAAAAGTCTATATTTCAAGCAGAAAATAAAAAAAGAAAAGACTCAACCGAAACCAAAATAGGGCTTATATTTTGAAGCATGAAACATATTTTTGCACTCAGAGAAAATGAGTCTGTGCCACATGTCATCTCAGCAACCGATGTTTAAGCCTTGGAAATTAAATCGTAGACACCCCGGGCTTTAGTGAAGGGATGGAGGTGGGGACCTGGCTTTGCCAAGGCACTTTGGGGCTAAGTAGCAACACCCTGCTTGGCCACACTGAAGAATAGACTGCCAATTGTGCCAAATTATATGATGCTTTTGAGATGTGCACAAATAGCCCATTTCACTTTTCACAGCGTTCCTTCATTAAGCCCGCAGAATTGTTTCTTTATGTTTTCCTCATAATAGCTTCTAAAAGGTCAAGAATTGCTTATTTGACTTTCTGGTGCCCTTCAGGGAATAATGTTGTTAACTATTTGTGACTTTTGCTCTTCAGATCTGATACTTGCTCTAAGATCTCTCACTGGCTGTGAACATTTGGTCCCCCCCCCGGCCGGTATACGCACACATGTGCACCCACACAGACCTTGGCTAGGGATAAGGACTATAAGGAGAATTCTGAAATCCCTGCTACTTGAGATTTTGTTTGATTTCCTGTTAAGAGTTGACGTTTTGCTCCAATAGCATTCAGAAGTTTTGAGAATCAGTCCTGCATCAGAAAACCTGAGTTCAAGTCCAGATCTGCTCCTTCTGAGATAGATGAGCTGGGTCAGCTCACAGAGGCTCAGTTGCCATATGTGAAAAATGAGAATAATACTGATACACCTCAGGAGGTGTTTTTCTGGCAGATAGTTAGCATTAAGCCTTCACCAGTAACATGGCACCACCTGTGTCTTCCCACTGCCAGCCCGATGGCTTGTACCCAGCCCTTACTCAGGTCTGCAAGGACCTAGTAACATTTATCAATACCTTCTAAGCAGCAAGAGCTTCGGTGTGTTTCTATTTAATTCTTTACACATTCCTGTGAAACAGGTACTTTTGTTGCCATGCTATACTTACTCAGGACTCCTGGTATTGGCTAGCATTTAGTGACTGTTTTCTGTATCATAGGCACTGTCTTAGGCACAGTGATCTCTGTCTTCTTGTCAGTGGACATTTCAGTAGTTTCTAGATTTTACTATTATGAATGTTAGGGGGCTTGACCAAGAAAAGTTCACCCAAGAGTAGAATTGATAGGTTGGAGGCAATATGAATGTTCAACTTTAACAGATAACAGGAAATTATTTTCCAAAGTGACTGTAATAATTTATCCTGCTACCAGATTGTAAAACAAGGAGCCTGCACATTAAGCCACATCCTTTCCTGTTTGGTATTCTTATTTTGCATAAGCTAATGTATATAAAATGGCATTTGAGCCTTCGTCTGTATTTTTCTGATTACTGAGATTGATTATCTCCTTTTCTATTAATTTGGCCACATGTATCTTTTCTGTGAAATGTCTATTCATGTCTTCTGCCCATTTTTCTGTTGAATTGTTTGCTTTATCTTTTTGATTTGTAGGCATCCTTTTTTTTTTTATACTATTCTGTTGGTGAGCATATTGTGACTTATTTGTCCGCTGTGTTTAGTTTACAGCATAAGTTCTTGACTTTAAGAGAGTTAAACTTCACCAGTCTTCTCTTTAATGACAACATTCTTTGTATCTTGTTTAACAAAACTCACTCAATATATTTTCTTCTAAGAGTTTAAAGTTTGGCTTGTGACATTTAAGTCCTTCGTATGTCTGTAAGTTGACTTTTGAGTATTATTGGAGATAACTGATCCAAAATCAAGTTTTTCTACTATAGAAAATTAGTTTTTTCCAACTCAATTTGCTAAATTTCTTCTTAGCTCCCAAGTACACACTGATGCCATTACCTCTGCCACAAATCAAAATTTCGTAAGTATTTCTATGCTTTCTATGACATTCAGTTCTGCTGATCAACTTGTCTAGTCTTGAATCAGTACAAATGATTGTTACAGCTTTATAGTAAGTCACTTTATCTTTTGGAATGATTCCTCCTCTTATAAAAGTAACAAATATCCATTTTTAGACAACTGAAAAGGTATAGAAATTCCCAGAGAAATAAAAATTGTAACTTTCTTGTTTGAGTACAGTAAGTCAAAATTTGATGTATATGGTTTTGGAAGATACAAATATGCACTCATATAAAAATCCAGATGCATATTTATATATATATATATATATATATATATATATATATATATATGAATATAACCACACACTCACACTTTAAGAAATCTAAAATATATATTGATTGCCCCCTATGCACAGGGCTGTATATCTGAGGGTTTATTGTTGCCAAAGCAGAGAGATAATGTTTAGGAAATAGTATAATGTTTAAGATACTAATAATACTGTTAGAAGGAAATTTGTTTTCAATTTGGCAGCTAATATGATTCCTCTTTGGGTACTTTAGTTCAGGAAAGCATTTATTTTGTATCCCTAAGCTTTATTACTGACTCAACTAACAAAATAAATCTCTCTCCATCCTTAAAGTAACACACTTATCCCCTAAGCAACCACTATCAGTTTGTTTAATGAAACAAAACAAAACATCGTGTATTACATTTTTGAAGAGCTTTACCTTGTCCTTAAAATCAGATTTATGTTTGAATCCTGAGTTGAAGCTTATTAACTTTATGATCTTGGACAAGTCACAAAACTTCTCAGTGTCTTAGTTTCTTCATCTTTAAAATGAAGATAAATCTACCTTATGGAGCCGGGCGTGGTGGCTCACACCTGTAATCCCAGCACTTGGGAGGCTGAGACAGGCTGATCGTTGTGAGTTCGAGACCAGCCTGGGCTACAAAGTGAGCTCAAGGCCAGCCTGAATGGCATAGTGAGATTCTGTCTCAAAAAGACCAAAAAATAAAACAAAACTAAACTAAACAACAAAAAAACCCCAAACTACCTTATGGTTGCCAGACATGTTAATGTATTTTTTAAAAGCCACATAAAATGCTGGCCAATATTCGCTTTTGCATTTTTAATTAGATTTTATTTTATTATAAAAGTTATATGAGCTTCTTGTGACATTTTTGACCAGAATAGAAGGGTGTACAGTGAAAAGTAGAAGTCCTTTCTCTCCAGAAGTCCCTGTTCTTACCTTGGTTAGTCTCATTTTACCAAAGGAATAGCATTAAATTTTGAAGACGCATTATTATTCGAATATCCTAAGATTCCACAACAGCAAAAATCCTTGAGATCTTGTATAACTATCACATAACAAGCTAAAATGTGCAGAACATTTCATTGGTTGGTAGTAGCTATTTTAATTTTCTATTTTTAAACAATTTAATCGGAAAAACCCAAATAGAAATACTTAAAATAAGAAGTGGAAGATGATTAAAAGTATATCATTTGTAATTTGAAAATAACAGTAAACATTTTGTGATAGGAATTTATTGTTTTAGATTTTAATTAAAATGGTAATGCTTACTTATGGAAATGTGAAAACATTAAGTGTATAAAGTAAATGAAATTCCTTTCTTATATTCCCAGAATCCCACTCCCCAGAAATTACCACTGGGAACAGTTTTAATGTCTTAATTTGTCTGCTGTGTATCCACTAGACTTGAAAAATGTCTCAGCCTAACCACATGGTTTCACTCTTTTCACGACCCTGCATTCTTTTTGCTTCTGTTTGCTTGGTGCTGCCTACCTTCTCTCCTGCCTTCCTTCCCTTTCTTTCTTCCTTCCTTCAGCATTTACTGGAAAACTGTTCTCTGCCAGGCGCTGAGCACCTGGAAAGCATCCAGCCCAGCCTCTGCCATTGCCCCACTTCACAGATAAATATAATACCTTGTCTTAAGTGCTTCATTGTAGTCAGAATGCCGTGGTACCATAAAGGGTGGATGTGCAACCCAGCTGATCTAGGAAGGCTTCTTGGAGGAGGCAATCTCTGAATTGAGAAATGAAAGCTGAGTAGGTATTAGACTGATGCAGTAGTCAGTGCTGTGGGACAGTAGTGCATTGGAGGGTGATGAGAAGCTGGAATGAAAAGGACACTTATGTAGGAACCAGGGATAAGGATGCTGCAAGCAGAAAATAGGCTCGACCGTAGAAAGGGGTTCAGTCATGAAGGACTTTGAAGGTCTAGTGAGAAGCAGTGAGGGTGGATGGGCCTCACTAAGGAACTGCAAGTAGGAGAGACATTACCTTGTTTGACTTTGAGAACAGCCCATCTGACTACAATAGGGAAGAAGATGTGGAGAAGATAAGGCAGGAGGTAACCCAAGATCATGACAACAGAGCTGGGAGAGGCAGACAGACTCAAGAGTAGAAGAGGTCTTCTTTATGCCAGCATTGTTTATACCTGAAACAGGTGACTGAGAATGAAGCCATTTCATGCAGGGACTTTTTTTGTGAAGTAAAGAGGGAGGCAAAAGTCTTGATTGGAACTCAGTTTGAAGAGTTAAACTAAAATTAGTTTTTAACCCCCTATTTCTATATTATCAATAATTACTGAGCTTGTAATCCCAATTATAAATTAATGTTTTAGATTAAGAATGAACCAAGAGTTTGGGGGCCATAATTTTTCAGCTCAAATTTTATGGAAGCATGAAAATGACATCTTTCACTCCATAGATAAGTTTAGCAAGAAGTTCATAGTAAAGATCATTTTGGGAAAAATATTCAATCTTTGTCAATTTTGCCAAAGATCTGATCCTTTGATGTTTAGATCATTTTCCTTTTCAAGAGGCTATTATCTCACCTCTGTTACCAGTTTTCTTCCTTTTCAGCTGTTAACTAGTTTAACTAGGCTATTTATCAGAGGCTTTGCCTCTATTTAGACTGCTTGTCCCAGATCACTTTGTTTGACTTCATGAAACTATATTCTTTATAAGATTTGCAATCTTTCTTAGTGGTTGATTGGCATTTGTAGTGTTAAAATAGGTATTTGTAATTGGCATGGAATTTTTAAGTCAGGGGTGATATTCTAAATGGTAAGCTCACTGGTAAATGTTTTTGTGTTCTGATAACTTTTGCTTTTTTATGCAACCAGTTGTCTATGGGGACTGGAGCTATGAACGCTTGGATAATGAGACCACCCCATTATCTGCCACCTATTCATTGGAAGTATACCCCAACAGGGAAATGGAAAACTAAGCTTTCCTCAGGGGAAGGGAAAAACAGATAAAGTCTTCATCTTCTAGGACTAAAGCCTTTGAGTACATCAAAGATACAACAGAGAAGAACATGAAATACCTTCTTCAAATTTCTCTTCTATTCTTTTTCAGCTGAAGACATTTTCTGAGCACTGCTCCCATCAAAGGCCACAGGATTTGCTGGAAGAATCTCTGCGCTTTTTGGAAGGAAGCCCAAATCTCATTACCAATAAGAGCATCGTCTTATCTACTGACGCTTTCTGAAGCAAAAAGAAATTTTTTATTCCGCATTGGAAACATAATATTCTCTGTACCCACTGCCCAGTCCCCATAACCATCCCTAACCAAGAGGATCTGGGGAGATTATGATTTCACAATTGTCTTCATCTTCATGCAGACTTAATTTACTAGGTTCAGTGCATTGATCCTGAATTTACAACATTGTTAAAAATCAGTTATTGATGATTTATTAATTGAATATGTATTTTTTTCTCTTTTTTTTTTTTGAGATGAGGTTTCAATATGACATTTGGGTTGGCCTGGAACTCACTATGTAACCCAGGCTGGCCTGGGTGAACTCATGGTGATCGTCCTGACTCCCATTTGCTAGGATTACAGGCATGTGCCCCCATGCCTGCTTCTAATATCTAATTTTCTAATTTCATCCCTTCCTCCTTTTCTTCTCCTAGATTTTATTTCATAAATATGAACCAAATAGCACTCTGGCAGGCACTATTCTGGGAGCTAGGGACTCCAATATAGATGTCATCCCAATATACTGGGAAGCATCATAAGGAAATGACACTGGGTTGGATTTATGTTGACTGGGAATATTTCCCTTACTCTGAATCTTTATTACAACCTTGTGAGGTGTGACTTGTAGATGAGTAATGGTTTTCATCAAAAAGCTGAAGGCATACTAGCCCTAGCAAGATACTTTATTATGACTTTGTTGTTTGACTTCTCATTCATTGTCTTTGTTTGATAGAGATCTTTGTGAGTGGAAGGTAGAAGCTCAAGCAGGAATTCTCAGAAATAGAAGCTCAATCAGGTTAGAGTCACATAGGTGACTCGGAAACCATGCTCCCATTGTTGGCTCAAGAGCTTGGGAGGCACAGAGGACCCAGAAAAGCTCAGAAGATTATTTATCTCATTGCCCCAATATTCCCTTTTCTGAAAGCAATCCCCGATAACCACACAATTTCCCCATCTCCATTGATTTTGTGCCCATGCTGTAAGTGTGCCAGCCTAGCCTTCTTTGCTCTTGGATCCTTTCCTTTCTCCCACACATATAATGAAGCAATTCAGCTTTGACCTAGAAGTCCCAGTCTTGGGTTTCCACACCCAACACTTAACAATATAATCTTCAGGTTGATAAACCAAACAGAAACATAAAAATAAAACCCAACCAATAAACTATAGACAGGGGCCTTGTGGGTAAATCAACAAAAGATGCTCCAGTTTGCAACTGTGGCTCTAGTATGTCACCTGCATTTGTATTCACTGTTGTTGGGTGTTGATGTCATTTCAAAAGAGAGCCTAGAACAGTGGTGGCATACCAATGGCACATGTGTTACTGTGTTTGTCTTTTAAGACAAAAGGTGTTAATGTATGAGTTGTTTTTCTAAACTAAAACCTCAGTATTCAAGTTTAATTGCAGTGTTGGCACTTTGCGACATAAGTAGGTTTGGCACTCAGTCCCAAAAAAGTTCACCATCACTGGCCCAGAACAAGAATTTGGGTGAAGGAAATTTAACTGGGGGATGATCTTAGGAAGCCATAGGGAAGAAGAGATTGGGAAGCAGAGAGAGCCAGTAAGGTACACTGTTGAGCTGGTTATTATTCTGGACAAATGGAGCTCACCTTCTAAGGAGTTCTTGAGGAACCACACAGAATGAGTGTCAGAGGTGTCCTTCTGAAGGGTGGAGATGGGTGAAGAAACATTTATCCCTCAACTCCCGTCTCCCTCTGGTTGAGAGCTGCTCTCAGGGTCAGATGGTCCCATCACTTCCTAGCTGCTTCCCTGCCCTCAGCTGAGCCTGCTCCTGCGGAAGACGTCTGTAGGCAGGAGACAAGCTAGCAGCAGGCGGGGACTGCCCACCACAGCTGCAGCAGAAGTCAGACGCAAGCTGAGGGGCCGCAGCCCAGGCCACTAAGAGCTGTCAAGGTTGCACGGGAGCCGCCATTCTTGCTTAAGTCCTCTCTTAAACTAATGAGTTCTACAAGGACAAGGGCAGGGTCTTTACCTTTTCCCCAGAGTGCCTCACACAGTGCCAGATTCCTGGAAACCCCTCAGGTTTCATTTGCTGAATGAATGAAGGAACTCATCCAAGCACAATATGTTAAAATCAGAAACCTGCATTCTAAAACCTCCTGGGTCACACATTTCTGTATGTCCTTCGATATATCAAAACCTTGCTCACAGGGATCCTGGTACTCATTAAACTTACCAGTTCCTATTTAAAATATAAACCCATAAGCATTATGGTAAAAGGAGAAAATTCCCTATGAGTGATTGGTCTTTGAGTAAAATATTATTTTCTAATTTCATGTCTTTCTCCAATTCAAAGTTTAGGTATTTCCCAGGTATAAAGGTGAACACCATCGAGGCAGGAAGGGAGTGTTATGAAGTTGGATATCTGAAAAATGTTTTGTTTTCCACATGATACATAACCTAGAAAACCTTCAGTAACACTCTTATGTGAAGAATGATAGAATGTTAATTTCCCATAGATTCATTATCACCATGAAATGAAATTTTGGAACACATCAGAGGTAAATGTAATGTGCAAATGTAGGATTCAACAATTCAAGTTTTAGCTGCCTTGTGTTTTTGCACCTCTGTCAACAAGACCCTTATTAAAGACTTTCCCTGGTATTGTATTTGGAAGACTGTTATAACACCCAGGATGTAGAAGTGTCCTTGCTAGTTAACCTTTTATGAAGAGAATCCGTCTGTATATATGTTCCAAATTTTTATTTTTTTTATTGAGTTCAATATTGTTTGAGTTCCTGGCCGTACAATCTTGAAATAATTCATACTCAGTCTCTGGTTTTGTGGAGCTTACAGTTTTGTAGAGCTTACAGTTTTGTAGAGAATGACTTTGATAATTTCTTGATAACATTACTTTTTGAAATAGGTGGTTTTGAGAAGAACATATGGTTTTATTAAGGCAAAACACAATGGAAGTCACATGGTCAGGGAAATTGAAAGATTGTTTCCCCCCAAAAGTGGGGCTTGAGCAGAAAGGTGAAGCATGAGTAAATAAAGTAAATGAAAGGGAGAATAGCTGTGTCGAGAACAGCAGGAAGCCTTGAAAGAACTGAAGGGAAACCAGAGTAGCTGGCTTGTCCAGAGAAGGAAGGAGTGTGGGTCTG
>RJWT010013946.1:0-21414 GCA_004365215.1 Cuniculus paca
ACGGGGGAGCCAAGGAGCCCGCGGTCTCGCTCCTTGACTTCCTGTTGGAAGGGAGCAAGCGCCCGAGAGAGACCGAGATGTGTCGCTGTGTGAAGACGCGCCGTGCAGAGCCCCATCCTGCCAGTGGGAAGGGAGCCAAGACAGAAGCTGCCTCATTAAAATCTGTCTCGAGACAGCTTTGAATCTTCCACAAGAAGCCCTCAGTAGAAAAGCAAGTGTTGTCCAGAAAAGCTTTTTACGGCTGCCCTTTTAAAAATTGTATTTCCAAAATGTGTTCTAATTTTCTGAATAAAAACAAAGTTTAACAAGGAGAAAAATTCATCTCACATAAATGAGGAAAAGCTGTGTGCTAACGGAGCATGCTTTCACACTCTTTAGAAACGCGTGCCATGTAATACTTGGAGTTGAGCTTGCCTGTGTTTTTTGTTCACGTGTGTGCTGTTGCCTCAACATCTTCAGTGTGGGCTGTGCTTACCTCGGGAAGACCCCTTTGTTCCTGGACTTCTTACTATATATGACCTAACTGTATTCTGACACCACAGATACTACTGTAAATGGGTAAATGTAAAATTGCTTTTCTGAAAATGTATCCTGTGCTTCTAGATTTTAAAGTTCCTCAAATACAAAATACAGTCTTCATAAAGATTCAGTATCATTTCTAAAACAATGTTTTTTGTGCTAATGATGCTATAAGAAGGAAAAGGAAAAGGCGTTTTCTGCTTTAAAATACAGTCATTGGATACTCCTAGCCACATTAAAAATAAAATACAGTTTCAAACCGGAAAAAAAAAGTTTAAAATGCATTTATTGAGCTGGGTGTGATGGTGCACACCTGTAATCCCAGCACTGGGGAGGCTGAAGCAGGAAGATCATTGCATGTTCGAGACCAGCCTGGGCTACAAAGTGAGCTCAAGGCCAGCCTGAGCTGCATAGCAAGATGCTGTTTCAAAAAGACAATAAATAAAATAAAATTAAAATTAAAAAATAACGTGCATATATGCTGAACATGGTGGTGCACACCTATCATCCCAGCACAGGAGAGGCAGAGGCAGGAGGATTGCCACAAATTCAAGGCCTGCCTGATTGAACTACATAGAGACCCTGTCTCCAAAAATAGATAAACAAGCAGACAAACATTCCATTGCTATTAAGGTAGGAAAAATGCATTTCAATTTCCCTTTATCACTGCGTGTTTACCTCAGGGACGCTGAAAACCCTTTCTTGTGTGGGTTTCTGTTCCTGTTCATGGTCACTTTGCTCTCCTCTGGAGAAAACTCACAGAGCTCAGATCTGCCACAGATCTTTCTCGTTCTGTCTGCTGGGGTTGTCCTCACGTCGCCCTCACTTTCCAAGTACCCCTTTAGGTGCTGTGCTGCGGGGGGCGTTTCCCGGGTGTGGGGCAGAGAGCTCCCCCTCTTGGCTCCTGAGCCACTTCCCCAGGCTTTGGCCCTGCACGTTGGTAAAGTCCACCCTTCAGTTACTCGTGCTTCTCCGGATTACGTTTGTGGACTGGAATTTCTGCCTCAGGTCAGACGCGGGGGTTCCCTGCCGCTGTCTCCTTACCTTTGCTGCATCTCTGTCTCCTCTCCCTGGCACTCGCTGCGTGCGGCGCCAGGCTAACTGGCCCGTGTGACTAACACTGTCCATGTTTCCCTGTGATTTTGACCACTTTCTTCATTCCTTTTTAATGTCTTCCAGATTGCAAAATCTCCATCAATGCATCATCAAATCATCATTTTATGACAGGTTCAATATGTTACTGAGTAGTGAGTTTTTCATTTCAGTTATTTTACTTTTCAATTCCAGAGTTTCTGTCACTTTTAATAATTTCTCTCCCTTTACTGGTAAGATTTTGCTTTCATACTTTACTTCTATAAGAACAATTGCACTTAGTTATTTGAACATATTTACAATAGCTGTTTTTATGCAACTTTTCATTCTGATCTGCTATCTAAGCTTTCCTGCTGGCAACTTTGTCATCTGGATTTTTTAATCTTTGGATTGGTCTCAGTTTTGTGTTTCCTTACAAATCTCACCTTTGGAAAACTGGACACCTGGATAATCCACCACGGCAGCCCAGAGGCCATTCCTCTCCTTCCTGAGCTGCTGCTGTTGCTGGTTTGTTTAGAACCTGGCAGCCAGGGCAGGCAGTCACCAGGGTGACAGCAGTCTCAGGCCATTTTTTATGTCTCTTTCCCCATCCTCACCCAGATGTTAGGCCTCAAATCTCCCTAGACAACTGCTCTATTGTTTTCAACAACACTCCAAGGCATAAATTATGGCTACTGCCCAAGGCAATCAATGCAGGTCTGTTTCTCCAGGACAGTCAAGTTTGCTCCATAGAGGTCCATGTGTGTGTGCATGCTTGTGTGTGCACACACCTGTGTGCATGTAGCTGGGATTTGGACCCACTGCCTTCACACTGAGCAAAATCCCTAACCTTTTTTGAGACAGAGTCTTGCTAAGTCACTAAATTTCTCTGGCTGAATTTTACCTTGAGACCCTCCTGCCTCAGCCTCCTGGAGTGCTGGGATTATAGGTGAGTGCCACCACACTGCCTGAGAGGACTCTCAGCAGTCCTTTCCTGTTCTCTGTAGCACAGTGGCTTGCTTCTCCCAAGCAGTTGTCAGCCTTGTCTTAACTGCTGACTATAGAAACAGCAACTTAGTGCATGAAAGTTGGTATTAATTTATAGTATGATAGTATATGATAAATAAAATGTTGCTGTTCACTTTATTTTTGCTCATGAATAAAGTAGAATTTATACTAGCCCAGTGGCTTGCTTGGTCTGATATGTTTGCACATATTGAATTTTATGCACCGCTGTCCTCCAATGCATCATTGGGTTTTACTGAAAGTGATAATTACTGTCTCTTGGCTAGATGCTCTGTTCCCAATAAAGGAAGCACACCTGACAGCAATGTTGTCCTGGTTTCCAGTAATAAATGTCAGATAAAAGAGTAAACCCTGCTGATAGCCAGAGACTGTGTTTCATTCCTTTAAGTAGAAGAGGGTCCATGTGTTTAGCTTAACTAGCTGCAACTCTGTAAGTATTTATTAATGGATAAATGAGAACAGGAAGAAGAGGAGAGTAACCTAAAGGGTGAGAGTCAAGGTGAAACCCAGGCATCTGAGTCCTTAGTCATTTACTTCATTGTCCCCCGTTTGGCTCCTCCCTGACAGGGGTAGTTGCCATGGACACCTATTTATAGCATCTTGACTTGAGCCCAATTTCCTTAAGGTTTATTAATTGCTTCAGGATGTAATACCTTGAAAGCGAGTGCAGTCTTTCCTGCAGCCAGCCTTTCTGACTGACTGTACCCCCAGCATACCCTTCCCTTTACTTTGAATGTGATTTGTATACAGCATTCAGCTATTCACTCCCTCAGATTTGCCTGATAGGAAAGGCTTTCTGTCTTTCCCTCAAAGAAGCCTAGATCTGTACAGGAAAAAGCTGGTGCACAGTAAGTAGCTGTAAGGAGAACAGGTGACAGCACAGACCTCCCCCGAGCAGCTGGCCAAGTATGGTGCTCCCTTGCCACTGCTGTTCCAGATCCCAGTGTGGCCCTGTCCACACGGAGGGACCCAGCACCCCTCGTTACCCACCCTGCCTCTGTCTAGGGAAGGTGAGACTTTTGGTCCCAATTCTGACCAATCTACTAGAATTGAAACTGCTTTGTTAAAACATTCTAATAAAAGAAACTCCTGATTTCATAACTTTCATCATTTTCTGTGCCATCAGAGAACAACAGGTTGTATTAGAAGCAATGATATATTAAATATTGATCAACTGCTGAGTAAACATTTGGGAAGTTACTATTACAAGCAGGCCTCAGTTCCTCCAACGAGGCTTTCCATTTCCTCTCTCAAAATCCCCTGGATTAAAGGTATCTGCTGGGAAATAAATTTACAGCCCCTCAGGGCACCACTTATTGCGATTGGATTTCATGCCTATCCTGGATTCACAAGCTTTCCTTTGGGGACCATCTCATTACCATTGCACTTCCTGGAGCCCTACTGAAAATTATTTTTGTGGAAGAAAAAGCAGTAACTATTCAGCTTCCAAGTGCTTGAAAAAGCATCTGTTAGCAGGAGGGGAAGCAGCCACCTAACAGCTGCAGAACCAGGAGCAACAGGTGGGCAATCAAACTTTATTATTCTCCACCAGCTGGAAAATCACCTCTTATTTGAAATCTTTTTGAGATTTGGACAGCTGCAGCAATTCCCAGAAGGAAAACATACCCCTCTAGATATCAGCTGAACCCTTCACTTCAGTGAGCCTGCATTCCCGATGACACAATCCCACTCTGCTCACACACCTTGGATTCCACATCTGTCTGGTGCCAGCGAAGGGGACAGACCACAGCACCATGCACTGACCCTCAGTTAGAAGTACATCTGACTCTGAGTAAAGGCCTGGCCACTAGTGTAAAGGGAAGTGATACCACTGGAAAATTTTAAGTCATAACTGCAGGGCCTGGATAGTGGTGAGGAGAATATGGAGAGAGTTTGAGAAGAGAAGGAAGCAAGCAGTGAGGGTGGAGAAAAAGATGCTTGCTGTACCATGGACCTCTGCCCTAGTCTTATAACCATGAGCCCTTTAGGAAAGTACTTGCTCCCATCACAAAGCCTCAAGAACTCTAAAGATTCTGCAAATCATTGTTCTGTTCCTGACCACATTCTGACTATTTCTTGGGTTGGCCAAGACTCACCTCCCCCACCCACTACTCTCTTAGAATTGCCATATGGAAGTGTAAGTTAACCCTACATGAAAACAAGTTTATGATCCTCTTGCCTTCTGTAGAATCAATACTATCAGCTACTACTGGGTAGCAATCAAGTATTTGCAAGCTTGTGTCCATGATTTGTTTTATTATTTATTGCAGCTTCAATTCGTTGTGAGCATTTCCTGCTTCTACTGAAGTACTCTGGCTTTTACTTCTCAAGGAAAGGGTAGTAGCGGGGGGGATTGTGAGCTAGGACCCGGAGTGATGGGGGGGGTCACCGTTCAGAACCACGGACAGCGCTTTGGCTCGTGCAGGAGGCCCGGTTCAGCACGGCGACAGAGTCTGTCGGGTCTCCAGCGCCGCAGACACCGCAGGCCTGCAGTTGAGCATCACGGAACATTTATTCATCGGCAGATATTACATTGTTTCGTTGCTTCGTTTAGATTCGTTTTGTTTTTTGTTTGAGACAGGATCTTGCTATGTAGCTCAGGCTGGCCTTAAACTTGTGGCAATCCCTCTCCCTCGGCCTCCCTAGTACTGGGATTACAGGCGTGCACCATCACGCCTGGCTGCAAATCTTATGATGGCCAAACTGAGGCAACACGTCAGTAGCCTGAGCGTGTGGGGTACGTATTCATCAAGTCACATTCACTTGTTTAGTCCACAGTTTGTGAGCGCAGCATTTTTCTCAATATAATTGAACTGCATCCGTGACCTCATTAGTCATATAACTGGAATTGTGTAAACGTTCCATTTCCATAATTAACAGAACACAGAGAGCTCTGGTCACTGCCCTGGTGCCCACCAACTGCTTAAACACAGAGGCCCTCACATCTCACCCTAGATCACCTGGGCCAGAACTTTGGCACTGACACCTAAGTACCACACAAGCTTTGAGAGACACCACGGTAGCCTCTCAAATTCTCCACTCTACTCAGTGCCTTGCTGTAGCTTCTAGTTTATTGTAATTTCAAATGTAATTATTGCTCATATTCTGTTAGTTGTTGAGGTAGGAAGGGGGGTAAAACAAAGAACACAGGATGAAGAAGTCTTGAGTTTTAATTTTCATCTCAGAGCAGGTATCTATTATGCGATCTTGGAAAATCACTAAATTGGCCTCAAGCTCAAATGAGATGTTTTAGATCAAATGTCTGAATTCCCTTTCTGCTAAAAATTGGTGTTTTGGTGTGTCTGTTTTATAGAAGGCAAATAAGTCATCTAAAAAGAAACTCACTCAAGGTTTTAAATGATTCTATCATCTACTGGAATTTAGCAATCTTTGCTTTCTCTACTTTTAAATTCCAATTTTAATGCAAATTATCATCACGGCACTTTTCAATCTAGATAGTTTTCTTCATATAATGAAAACTTAGTTGTAGTAAATAACTTCTACAAACAGAAAGGAAGAAAAGATCATTTTTGTGTCCAATCTACAGATTAAGTCTTTTTAAAAAATTAACAAGTCAGACAGAATTATTTGATGACTTTCCAAAACAAAAATGTCAATAACATTTTACAAGGTATTAATTTTGTTCCAAATACTTTTTATAAGTAACAGTTCATGTCCTTGAGTTGCCCAAAAGCCACTAGAAAGAGGTCACTGTCTTGAAATTTTTAACCATCTTGTTTTCTCAGATAGGATATGTGGGATAGGTTTTAGGTCACCTGTTCCTAAGCAATACTGAGTTTTGCCATAACAGACGTTGCTTTGCACACAAGTCTTTTCAATGCCTCCTACACCAGAATACAGAAGTCGTCCCTGGTGAAGGGTAAAGGATTCAAGCCTGACACTGTGGACTGCAGGAGATGAGTCTATGTGGGGGACGACAGCCTGCACATAGTGGTTCTCAGCTCATGGCTATGGAATTATAAACTCTAGTGAACATGAGAACACATCTTGTGACACAGAGATCAGTTACAAGTTGTGTGAAGAAGTAATGTGCAGTGAGTGGGGACCAGTGGAGGCTCAGTCATTTGTCACTGTCATTCCCATTTGAGTGTTTTATAGACTTCACCTCTTGCCCTGTTCTACTGAAGTTGGCCTTGTGCCATCTTGATGTCACACTGCATTTCTTCAATTTGAGAAGAAGTAAAAGGAATGCTATGGCCCATACCCATGAGCCACATCACCCAACTGGAAATACATCACATATGAAAAGCTCACCATGCTGATGGCTCCCCAGGACACCATGGCAACGCTCACTAAAATTCTATGCCCGGTGTTACTAAAACCACCATGAAAACATCCTTAAATAGATTAATAGGCTGAACCCAGACATTAAGAACCCTGAAGTGGAACAGCATGCATCTCCTTAATAAAGATTTCTATTTTTATTTTCTCTTTGTTCCATACACTCAGTCTTATTTTACTTGACATAGTCATATTTCTCCCTCAGCATCTTTGTCCATAGGTTTCCAAATTAAATGCAATTATTAAAAGGAATCAATAACAAAGCTGAGACAGCTCAGACCACATTTGACTCCTGGAATGATTCTCAGTCTTTTTACCAGAACAATGTTTGGCCAAGTTTGAAGAATATTCTAAGAGGCCTTAAATCAGATTAAGTGCTGGCTCTCAGGTCTCGGTATCTCGGATTGCTGCCAGATAGCACTCTCCGAGATTGAGTCATTTTGCATTAGGAGGACTTGTTCCAGTGAAGCCCAGATGACTCATGGCTTCTAATTCCCTTAAAAAGAGCCATGAGACCTGCAATGTTAATTACATTACGGGGCCGGGGGGAGGGTTGATGGAGACGGATCTGAATTACGCCTCTTGGTTTCCTGTCTGCAGGGCACTTGGAGTGCAAGCTTGTCCTCACAGGGAAGGGAGCCCCAGCCTTGCGGCAGCAGAGTTGGAGTCTACCTTGCCATGCACCTCTGATGAATAGAATGCCAGCTAACAGGAGCAAAGGAATTAGGAAGTGTGCGGTGTGGCCTCATCCAGCCCAGGCTGTGACAGTAAACGGCAGTGCCGGGCAGCAGCTGCCCAGCGCTCCCAAACCGGGCCGGGTGTGGATTTGTTTCTGAAAGACGTGTCAACAGGAAGTAGCTGTTTCCCAGAGTGCCAGGATAGATCTGGTAGGCAGCTTGCTCTGGACAATGTTCACTGGGCAGATGGAGGTGTGGCTGTGCCCTAACCAAGTGGGCACCACACGCATTCATCATCTGCCTTCCGTGTTCTTGGAGGGATGCAGCAAAGGAGTTTTGTTTATGGAGCTTCACCCACAGAGAAGCTCCCCTCCTCCCATCTTGCACATCTGCCTCGGTGGGATAGGAGCCTCCACAGAAAGAAAAGTATCAGATTACTCTGTCAATCCAAGCCCTGTGTCCAAAGTGCTGTACACGCTGAAAAATATGGAGCTTTATTTCCCACTGATCCAGAGCACATCTGGGCCACAGTGCCCAAGTGACTGGGGAGGGCTCTAACAGTGTGAAGTCTACATGGAACACATTAAGCATGACGCCATTCAACCATGAGACCCACCCACGGCCTCGCCGAGTGCTCGGAGTGCAAGGGACAGGGGACAACGCAATAAGTACCAATCCCTTTACCTGCAGCCTCATAAGTCCAAAGACCACTTTGTCCTCCTTGCAAAGCCATGGGACCCCACCAGGTGGCTGAGAATCACTGAGCTCAAGGCCACGAGGAAAGGAGCCCCCACCTTGGCCCACACGAGCAGCCCCAGACCCGGGGCAGACGGAGGACGTGCTGCTCCTGGCAGGGAAATCAGCTGCCCAGAGCAGACAGCCCTGCCTCTGAGGTTCCCGGAAAGGGAAAGGCAGAGAGAGCAGCGAGGAGTGGCCCCGGGGCAGGGGCCACACTGTCTAGAAGTCGGGCCCCCGAAGCCCCAAAGCTGCTGCCCACACTCCCCAGCCCCAGGGAAATCAGCTCATGTTATTTCACGTTATTTAAGCTATTAAACATCTTGTGAAAACACTGAGACCCAGAGGGCAGTAGTGTGAAAGTCTCCTTCACATTACTTGCTCTGACTGCAGGGACTCCCAGAAGGTCGTCACACTCAGTTCTCCATGACGTCCTGTGAACTTCTGTGAGAGACCTGTTGCTCCGAGAGCATATTTGTAAAGGCATTGCGTGTGTGTGTGCATGCATGTGTGTGTGTGTGTACACGCATCACAAATGTGTTTGTTGGCTTGATTTATAACTTGTAAATTCTGAGGCACAGGGTATAGGCCTCAGTTTCTCCTCATTCTCTGTCCTCCTCCAATGGACTGAGCCTGCTTGACACCAGTCATTTCCTACTTTAAATTTCATTTTCATTTGTATATTTATATTTTCATCTCACCTATTTCCAAAAGTCTCATTAAAAACATATTCCCATACATGCAGTATAATCAACATGAAGATAATCAGAAACTACATATGCAGTCTGTTTGCCAAAATACCTACTATGAAATAATGCTACAATATAAAAATACATTAAAATATAAAAATTATGGGCTGGCAATTTAGCTCAGCGGTTCAAGAACTTGCCTGGTAAACGCAAGGTTGTGAGTTAGATCCCTGGTCTCAAAAAGAAGAAAATTACTAGAAAATTGAAGAAAATAATTTAAGTCAACAACTTTCAACTGCCATGTCCCTCCTATTAACCTGAGCTCAAACAGAAGTGATCAGCTTCACACTGCTTCTTATGGAATGCAGGAAACACAAATTTCTCAAGAAAAGTAAGAAGTGTAAATGGGTTTCTCCAGTGGAAGTTCCCAGCAGCATTTGTTTTCAGCAAACACAGCAGTGAGTAAGGTATGACTCATTTTTGGTGCAGACTTACAATGAGGTTTGAAATAAATTAAAATGCCAGCTATGAAGTTGATTCTGTTGCCCCACATTAATGCTCTCCTGACTGGACCTGTGCTGGAGAAAGCCAGGAGCTTGCCCATCCACAGAGGTGCAGAGCTTCCCCAAATCTCAAATGAGGAGGACTGGTGATAGCTGCTCACGACTGCTTCCTCCTGACTGGGGCCCCAGGGACCGGGAAGTGCCAACACCCCAGCCCACTTGGTACGGAGGTTCTTGATCCCAACTGGGAACTCTGGGAATGTTCCCGGCTGCTCTGGAAGTTCCTGACCCATGGATTTTGGAATCACAGCCTTCTTATTTTACTTTCTCCAGCACTCTTGATCTGGGTACCAGGGCAGAACACTTTTGTGATAAATTGACCTTAATTAAACCAATGGACGGACTGAGTTAAACTAAAAGGCATTTGTTGCCAGCAAATCCATTTTGATACTTAAAAATATTAGCTGCTTCCTATGCATGCCAGACCGGGTTTATTTAGTCACAATGATAAAGTTTTCTCAAAAAAAGTTTTCTGAAATCACAAGCAGAGTAGTTTCCATAATAGACAATATAACTTAAAATTATTATAAAAGGAAGAGATTGTGGGTGCTTATCAATCTATCTCATGTCCCTTTAAAAACAAATGAAACAAATCCCATTCCAGACTGGGGCTCCCCACGAGTCTGGAGTGAACCCTCAAAGACTCTGCCTGAGCACGACCTCTTGAGCAGGAATGGTAGGGCTGACCATGCGGAAACTTTTGATTGAAGCACTGCCTTTCTCTACGTCTCATTTTTCATGGATAACAAATATAAGAATTCATTTTGGGATCTAAATAGAGCATTCTGATGCTAGACTTGACGCTATCCCTGTCTGTAACTGTCAAAACGAACCCCAAGGGATGACAGATCATCTTGTTAAAAGAGCCTTGCTCCAGTGGTGTGGAACTCCAGCAATTTAGTCAGCTGGCCACAAGCCCGCTGGTACCAGACACCATCAGAAATGATACAAATGCAGTAAATATGGTTTATTGATGAGCTGAAGCCCACAAGCTCATTAGCTTGAACAAGTATTGGTTCTCACATCGGTAAATTCACTTTTAATATTAAATTTACACTTGATCTTAGCCAAAAGGCCGAGAAGCGATTAATATTAAATTTATAGAGAGAAGAATGTTATTGAACAAAATGTTTACTCCATGATTTAAAGATCTTTTATGGGATTTTCTTTGTTTTACCATGGGAAATAAATATTTAAGTGTAATGTGATACTTTATTATCTCATTACTACAAACCTACAGTCAACTTAGAGACTATTTAATTCAAAATTTCCACATTATTTATAGGTGTCACAATAAGTCAAGTAAAGATTTCACAGCAGGACACCATGTTGAAGGATGTGCAAAAAGACAAGTAGAAAGGGAGGGCCTCCAGAGCAGTGGCTTTGGATTCTATGCACACTGCAAGCTGATGTATGAGGACACCACTGTGTCCACCCCGCCCACAGTCAGTGTGAATCTGCCTCTGAGGATAGAGGCCAAGGCTGTCGACTGGTCATACAGCACTGAGCTTTAGGCTCAACAGGGCCTTGGACCCCTTTCCTTTTCTCTGTGCCTCTGCTGCTGCAGTACTTATCCTCCCTGCCCCAAGGCCCCCATGCTTCCAAGTAGGAAAGGGAGGCATCCGCAGTGCTCAGGAAACTGTGCTGCTCAACATTTTTGATCCATCCACATGATGCTTGAATTTCTTTGGAAGAACCGTAGGACATCACTCCAAAGGAATAAAAGCTGCTGTTGAAGTCAGGGCGTCAATTATTTCATTGTGAACTAAAAATTTTCTGAAGCTCTTCCAGTAGCTCTCAGATCACCTTGCAAAGGCTGTTCTTGTAGAGGTCTTCATCGGTCGGTGCTGCAGGTGGGAAGGGTCCTGCGCCTTCCACCGGTGGTGCTGCTTGAAGAAGCTTGAGGAGACCATGCTGTCCCCCGCACTCGCAGCCAACTGAGAGACGTCAGTCAGCACTGGATGGAGAAGGTCATGACTGGTCGAACCTGGAACAAAAGACGTGGATCCTTGAGGGCTGAGTTAAACCCATAACCCCGTCCACAGGAAAAGGAGGGAACTGAAGTGGCCGCCCTGCAGGTGGGCGGCTCAGAGGGAGAGAACCGAGCGCGGTCAAGCCTGAGCTCAGTCCCCAGCATGGGCAGCAAGTGGACGGTGGGCACTGAGGCAGGCACGCAGTCAGGGTGGAGAGCTGTTGGAATTTCGGGTGGGAAACAAACATAGTCGCATGTGTGACATCTTGCCAGTGATATCTTGCCAAGTTTCAAATTTTGGGGACGGTTCAATTTCAGATTACAGATACTCAACCTGTATTGCATACACAACCTTTCAAAGTTAAAATTAGCCATGTTAAATTTGGGCTCTTTTTTCAGAAAACATAATGTCTAATTTGCTTCCAGCTAGCCGCAGAGACCTGACTGGGGTGATGCCCCCATATGTTATTTATTTCCACAGAGGAACACTGAATAGATAAGTTGGTGTCTTTAAGAAGGAATATTCCATGGGAAGGGGTTCAAGGGCACTGTAAAACTCTGCAATATCAAATTTACTTTTTTAAAAAATGACTCCTCAAGAGTAGCGATGAACTGGATGAAAAGGGCAGTCGATAGTTCAGACCATGCTTCTAGAAAATCTCTAACCAGGAGAAAAACACTGAAGACTCAAGATGGGGCCCGGACCCAGCCTCAGCTTTATTTTTCTACCTTGGCCAGAAGTCAAGATGCTATCCAAGAACCCTGAAATCACAGGGGGTGCAAGGAACTGGACTCCGGGATCAGGAAGATGTAGGACTGAGACCTGCCTGCGCCCTGGTGACCTCCACATGGTGGGAGATGGGACGCCCTTGCAGGCTGCTGGAGGCACAGGAGTGGATGGACCTGTCCAGCCCAGTCCTCCTCTACCCCTTTCCTCCAGGGCAGAGTGAATCCGAGACCAAGGGCTCCCTGTGAAACTCAGCTCAGAATTCTGGGAATTTTAATTCCGATTTAAGGAGCTGGATTTTCCATTTTTAGAAATAACAGTATTTCTCAGCACTGTTTGAAGGCTCTGTGCATCTCACATCATTCTAACAATTCTGCTATGAGGAATTGGGCCCAGGTGAGGAAGCTGAGGCAGACAGACTCATCCGGGTCACTCAGAGAGGTGCCTCCAGAAGTGGAGGGCAGCAAGCCCTGCATCCAAGCTGAGTGGGAGGATTTAACACTTCTGCTAAAATGTGGCAGTTGGCACACGGGGCCATGGGAACGGCTGGGTTCAGTGATGTAAGACTGGCTCCCACCAAGCTGCCCACCAGTGCTTAACTCCTAAACTCCTGGGCCACCCCACACGAGGCCCTGTGTGTCCACTGAGGGGGTTGCGTGCCTGGATGTCACGCCCACTAGATCTATGCCCACTCCACTGCTCTTGCCCTGCTGTTCTCAGGTAACAAAGCTGTCTGATGGGTCAGGCGCTGTAGTCAGAGGGTTCTAACGGGCCAGGACAGAGCAGAGCATGCCCGCTCCAGAGGAGAGAAGTCTGAGCTAGAGGAGCAAAGGCTCAGGAGCAGACAGGCATCTGGGACAGCACGTAGGCTCACCAAGCTGGAGAACCTGCATGGAGACAGATGAGCAGGACAGGAGAGTCGGGAGCCCGGTCAGGACAGGACAGCAGTGGACAGTGAGGCCAGGAGCCCAGCATTCTCCATGTACACCAACCAGTCTCAGAGATACTAATGCATGCACCTCACATTTTCTGACACAAGGGAAGAGATGACCTATAGATGGGAAAAGTTCGCCAGTTATTCTTCAGACAAAGGACTAGTATCTAGAATACATAAAGAACTCAAAAGCAATAGACCCTCAAAATAGAAGGCCAAATCCAACATGAGCATGTGAAGAAAACAGGCACTTCTCAGAAGTACAAATGGCCAATAAATACCTGAGAAAATGTTCAACATCTCTGGCCACTAGAAATGCAAATTAAAACATCACAAGATTCCATCTTACTCCAGAAAAAAATGCCAGTCATCAGAAGATCAAATAATAGCAAAGGCTGGAGAGACTGTGAGGAAAAGGAATCATTCTATGTTGTTGGTGGGAAGTCCATATGGAAATCCCTCAAAAATGCTGAATTTAGAAATGCTACTTGACCCAGCTGTTCCCTTTCCAGGCATCTCCCTGAAGGAGTTAAAGACATCATAGTACAGTGATGTATGCATGGTCATGTTTATGGCAGCACAACTCATAATAGCTAAATCTTGGAAATGGCCTGTACGTTGATAAATAGATGAGTGGATAAAGAAGCTGTGGTATTTACACACCATGGAGCACTATTCAGCCATAAAGAATGAACTCGAGCCATTTGTTTGGAGAAATAGATGCACCTTGAGACCCTGATGTTAAATGAAATAAATCAGACACACAAACTTAAATATCACAAGGTTTCTCTTCTGTAAAAACTCAAAGTATAAACAAATTAAAGAGCGGAATGAAAGACATAAGATAGGAAACAGGGAGTCAGATCTTTTGCAAATGGGAAGGGACCAAGAGATGAAAGGTGGGAGAAGGAGAGGAGCGGAAGAAGATGTGAGCAGAATTCAGATCTGTGATGTGCACACACCACCTCCTTGTGTGGACAAGGCATGCATTCATTATGCGATGCAACATGTACCAATAAGAATTTTTTAAAATTTAAATTGAAATAAAGAGAATGAGATACTTGGACTTGAGGTGGGGAAGGATGGGGAATTTTTCAGGCTTAGAGCTGGACTCTGCCCAACACGCAGTCCAACCTGGAGCAGCCCTGGCATGGGCGCTGTGACCCCTACGCACAGACCCAGCAGTAACATCAGCCTCTGCCAATCGAGTCCATGCCCGAGCCTCCCTTTCCACCACCTCAGCACTCATTTTCTCACATCCCATTTCCCGGTGCCTCGGAGAAAGGATTTGATTACAGAACTCAGAGTTCGTTCATTTTGCACTGAGACCCAGAGTTCAAATCCCACCTCCACTCTCCCGCCTGCTGGGTCACAGAAGGTGATGGCTCAGCGAGGACTAGGGACACAGCAGAGGCAGGGGGCCCATGTGCCTCATGCGCGACGTCCTTGTCCAGCAGGGCTTGGCTCCCGTGAAGGATCCGTCAGTGAAAAGACAAGAATCCATTGCGGACCCGAGGCTGGCCTGCAGGGGAAGCATCCAGGTCTGGCAGGCGGGGCTGCTGCTGGTCACGGGGTGCTTGGCCCCTGTGGGTGCTGTTTCGCCCCCTTGCATTGTCACTGTTAACCCCTGGAGTGATGGGTGTCCTCCCCTAGTCTGAGGTCTGGTGGTGCTGAACCTCAGAAAGTGACTGCTAAGGTCCAGATGGTCACAGCTAGTTTGCCCAGCGCGTGCGGCCAGCTCCCCACCCTGTCCTTCTGCTCCTTAGGTTGCACTGCATCTCAGCGAAGGGACAGCTCTGGGGCTGTGTCACGGGCTGCTGCGCACCACACTCCAAGCCAGTGAGAACCAGCTGGCTCCAGGCCCTGCCAACCCCAGAGCATCCTCAGCAGTCTCGGGTCAGCACTGGGCAGGGATGAGCACCTTGGAGATGAGGTTGTGCAGGAGGTGGGAGCCGGAGCCCTCTGGCTTCTCAGGCTTGGCAATATTCAGTGGCAACATACATGTTTCTTACTATGCCACCAGAAATCCACAGGGACCCCACAGGGACACCGTGCGCCCTGCCCACTTCTTTCTTTTGCTTTCTTCTCCAGTCCTGGACTAGGTCATCAGAAGATGATGTCGTTCAACACACAGCCACCACACCCCAGTTAGAGCTGCTGCAGGCCACCGAAAGCCACAGAGACACTGACCATGCAGCATAGCTCAGCGTGGCAGAAAGCTGAACCCCAGCTCTCGGCGAGGCCACTGTGCTCCCGGCACCACCCACTTGGTCCTCAGTCAACAGGACAGGGCCAGGGACCTAAAATCACCCAGCTGATGGAAAATGTGTCCTCCACCTCCTCTGGATTTGTGCCAGAGTAGCTCTTAGGGAGACACAAGCAGAAGACAACCAAACAGAACCTCCCGGGAGTAATGCGCAGCACCTTTCCCTGCTCGCCAGCCCTCATGAAGATCAGCAGAGGCTGGGCAGCCAGATGCAGCAGCCAGCCCTGCTCCCCCATGCACCCTCGGGCCTCACGAGCCATGCAGCGCGTTTGTCTCTGCTCTTTCTCACTGCTCTTTCGGTAATGAGTTAAAAGCAGAGCAAAGCAAAACTAGTTCCATCGCCGGGCACTTAGCTACCCCAAGACCACGGAAGACGATCTCTAGTGGGAAAGGAAAAAGAATTTCAAAACCAGCTCCGCAGGAGGCAGAGGGGCCATCACCTCCTCAGATCAGCGTCTAGCAGTGCTCAGGGGCACACGGATTGCACAGTGAGGAGTGGAGGAGGACGGACAGACAGTGGACGAGGACATCTGCACAGTTGGGTGCTTCTTTCTTCCCGTTGGAGGTGAAATTGGATGTGACCTCCTGGGCCAGAGGCAGTGGCAGATCCTGTGCATTCGTGGGAGCGACACAACTCTGAAAGAAAGAGTCCTAGTTTTAAAGACTTATTTTGCCCTCTTGGTTACAGCCTCAGGCATGACCAGCAGATGTTATCGCACCTGAAACAGTGGGTTCAGATTCTCATCACTGGCCTGAGTCCTCACAGTCATGGGATCACAACCAGAAACAGTAGACACAGTGCACCCCGTATTCCTATTTGGTGCTGTGTGGGCTCAGCGTCAGCCTTCAGACTGAAACCTCAGCCAGCCCTCCTGGAAAACCATTCTACCACCAGGAAAGGGCTAATGCTCGGAATGACCTGTCTTTCCCAGAAGTACTTGAAAACAGAGGTAACAAAAAAATGTGGCGCGTTCCATCTGCCTTGGGTGCTATAGATAGATATTTGTTTCTGCCCGACGCCGCTGACCTTGGAAAGCTGTGAGTCAGGTGAGCCTTCAGCCTATGTTAGGGAGTAACTCACAGCTGAGGGAAACCGAGTTCCTCTCCAGAGGCAGCAACATGCCTGCAGCAGGTGCCTGCTCCACACGTGTGAGGGCACCAGAGGAACTGGACAGGGCTGCCCCACCCTCAAGCCAGGTGGACATGGCCTGGGAAGACTGAAAACTACTCAAAGTTAGGGAAAAACCCATCCAGGCCTGTGAGTCTGGTGGAAGTCAGGCTGCAGTCTTCCTCCCACGACTTGAGCAGCTTCCCCTTGGCCGCCGAGGCCTTGGGGGTGCCTGGGTGGGCTGCACTAGCTCTAATTTGTCAGGTAAGTTAAAGCTACCCGAAGTTTGAGGTATAACTTCTTGACAAACTTGTTGTTCCTATTAACTTTGAAATGGCTTCATTTCCACAGTAAAGGTCAGCCAAAAGCAAAGGCAGCCAAGAGGACTTTAACTGGGTTAAATCTTCAGACAAGTGTTTTCACTTAGATGGTGACACAGGAAAGACAGAAGATTTGCTTTGTATTAGCAAGTCATGAGTCTGTCATCCTGAACACTTTTTCATGCATAGTAATCCGGGGATATCACAGAGCTAGCTCTGTGCTAGGCAGCTATCCTGTGGCAGGTTTAACACGGCTCACAGTTTCAGAGGTTTCAGCCCATGGTCAGCTGGCTCCAAGGCAGGAACACCATGGCACAAGGGCATGGCAGAGCAAAAATACTTAGTTCATGGCATCCAGGAAGCAGAGCAGTGGACAGCACCAGAGAGCAAGGGGCCAGGCATCGGGTACGGACCACATGGTCACAGCTCCATTACCCACCCAGACACACCCAGAAGTGGTTTTCCCAATCCCCTCGGTGGCTCCAAGCCACTCACATGAACATGGTCAGGCTGACAGAAGGACATAAACCTACCAAAGCTTTTGCACCTCTGAACCATTAAGATAATAAATTGTGTTTTTTAGTCACCAAATTTGTGGTAAAGTTAAAAACAGCAATAGGAAAATAAAAGATTTTAGTGAGTGAATGTAGGAAGCCACTGTATGAATACCAGCTCACAGAGGTGGAAATAAATGGCTTTGCAACTTTGCAATGAGTGGAGACTGAGAGAATTTTGAAGAGCTTGTAACAAAAATTCTAGACCATGTTGGGCAGGCATTAGTGAAGCCTGGACCTCAACAGCTCTGCTGATGATGATTCTGAAAGATGTGAGGTGACCAGCCAAGAAGCCCACAAGGTCCTACAGATGCTTCTGCGGTCCTAACAGACTCGGCCAAAGATAGAGGCTAAAGGTGCTGCAGATGAAGTCCCAGAGTTAGGGGAGAAGCACGGCGGCCCTGGGGTTGGAGGGAAGGCTGCCTATACTGTGGTGGGAAGTGCAGCAGAGCTGTGTCCTGCAGTAATGTGGAAAGCACGGCCCGGAAATCACAAACTTGGATGCCAAAGATATTTCTAAGCTCTGCGCTAAAGCTCCAGCTTCGTGGTAAATGCGAGAAGAGATAGGCAAGTGAAGAATTGCTATGCAAAAAGGAACAAGGGCTGGGCGATTCTGTGAAAAGATGTTAAGTGAGGACGTTCAGGAAAGAGGCCCTGGAGAGAAACCTGTGAGCCGCCTGCTCCTGGGAAGACAGAGAGGGTGCCGTGTTCGGTCACACGCATGGCTCTGAACACACAGGGCTGCTGTCCACAGGTGGACTCTGCCATCTGAGCAGACTGGACATGGACGGGCTGCACAGGAAGGCCTGTGGGGACCTTGTATCTGTGGCTCAAACACCCAACACATGCACCAAAGGTCCATAATGTCTGAAGCCCACGGCACCACAAGGACAGACAGGATGGAGAAAACACGATAGTGAAGAACGCCGGGCTACTACAGCCACACAGACCGGAAACAAACGGGAGACAACGAGTGGTGAGCACGAGCTACCCGAGAGAAGGCTGAGCCCAGCGAACGGGCCGTGAGCCACAGGCGCTGCATCCACGTGAAACGCTCAGCGAGGGCCCAGTTGGAGAGAAGAGCTGCTGCATCAGGGAGTCCTGGCCTCTTTCCCCTTCTGTCTGTTCGAATTTAAATATCTACAATTTTTATACTAAGCCTGCCTTCCACTTTACTGTGGATGGAGATAACTTGTTTTCCAGTTTCAAAGGCCCAAAGACAAAGAGGAATTTTGCCCCAAGATGTAATATTGCTGGGGCCTCCTGGGTAAGATCATGAACCCCCTCAAAGACGCCCACTTCCCTCCGCTCAGGTCCTGTGACTCTGTCAACTGATGTGGCAGAAGTACATTTGCTGATGTGGCAAACTAAGGACCTTGAGTGGAGGGGTTCTCCTGATGGTCTTGGGGTCCAGAGCAGCCCCAAGATCTTTATAAGGGAAAGAGGGGTTGGAAGCACCCAGAGTCAGAGGAAGAGACTAAGGAGGGAGGCAGAGGTCAGAACTTTGGGGCTGTGGGCCACGGAACGCAGGCCAACTCCCCAAGTGGAAGCACAGGGAGCCTCCCAGAGCCTCAGTGAGGAATCCAGTCCTGAACACCAAATGATCATCTTGCATTGCTTTAAATCACCAAGATCATGCTAAGTTATCATAGCAGCAAGAGGAACTAATGCAGATGTTAATCTGCAGTATTTGGGGGTTAATCAGAGAAACAAACCCCATAAGAAACGTATTTACAGTGGTTTATTAAAGAACTTATCCGACACAATTGTGCTGAGCAGCAAGTCCTGCGTGCGGTCGGGAGGGTGGGACGGCTCTCCGTGGAGGAGCACAGCATCTGTCCCGGGAGGGCCTGTCCTTCAGGAAAGCCTCCACTCCCCTGCTCTGAGGTCTCTTGGCTGACTGAATCAACCTGCTGGGTTTATTTGGGATGATCACTTTTAAAGTCAACTGATTAGGGGTTTTAACCACATCCATAAAAGAACTCAGATTCATGTTTGATGGAACAGCAGAGCCAGCAGCAGACACACTGGGACATGAAGCTGGCTGTCACACTGATGACCCAGCACCAGCATGGCCCAGCAGCAGACACACAGGTGTCACTGACCCCTGCATGACACTCTTGGAAGGACACAACAGGTGACACAGTGCCAGTGACAAGAATACATAACTTGCGTCTAATCTCAAGGAGTCATCAGACAGCCCAAAGTGAGAATAATGCTATCTTTCAAAAGATGACAGGTGAGGCTCTTCAAGAATACCAGCATGTTCAAAGGCTAGAGAAGTCATTCTGACTGAGTGCAAGGGGAAAACACAGCACAACACCCACTCCATTCCAGGCCACATGGGAGGGAGGAAGGCTCATAAAGGGCATTGCTGGGTAAGCTGAAGAAACGGGAGTAGGAGGAGGAGCTAAAGATGGAAGATCAGTAAGCAGCAGAGTAAACAGTCTCTCTGAGAGAAACAGTTCAGATGCTGGAATACAACGTCATGGAGAGGACAAGAAGGAAGGAACTGGGTCCCCTGGACCAAGGAAGAGTCTAAAATATGAATTGAAGCCCACAGAGAGAATAAAAGGAATTTAAACGAAGAAGAAGGGGGTGGCTGGCAGTGCCTCACCTGGGACTCACCCTGCCAGAAGACCAGCTGAGCCTGGAGATGCGTGGTCGTGGTCATGATCGCAGCTGCAGTCGACCCCAGAGGTCTCTGTGGAGAGGTGCATGGGTGAAGGAGACTGGCAGATGCAGAGATCTGCACTGGCTGCTGGTGAGTGCTTGGAATTCCACTACCCACCCACCCCCACCCCACAGGAGAGAATGATCGGCCGGGCTCCATCTTGGAGTCCGGCAGGTTACACCCAGGGCCAAGACTGTAACCACTTCTGGCGTCAGCACCAGGTTGTGGGCGGACCCATGGAAGCTTATTGGTCGGAGATCCACTCCCCTGCGTGTTTCAGGCACTATCACGTAGGTTCCTAAACAGTTTAGATTGCAGGGCCTGACCAGGTCTGCTCCCATGCAAACTCTGGGTGGTTTGGTGCCCAGCTCAGTGCAGAGACACAGGCACCCAACATCGGATATACGTAGCCAGCACTGGCCAGAAAAGACAAACAGTCTAGCTTCTGAGAAGTTGTGGCCAGTGCTGGGGTGCCTAGGACCACACTACTTGGGGGTGGAAGAAATCAAGAATATGCCAAGATGAAGAGGGAGAGGGTAATCTCTGGCGTCCAACCCAAGCAGAGCAATTCCACAAAAGGAAAACATGGAGACAGAATTGCACACCTGAAATGTCTGAAGTGATGTCAACTGAAGTGAAGAAACAACTTCAGGAAGCTATAAGAGAAATTAGAACAGAAATTCTATCCCAGGTAAAACAAGAAATGAAAACCATAATAAAAGAAATACTAAGCACCTCTAAAGAAGACACAGATAAAAAACTAGAGGAGCATAAGAAAATGAGGGAAACTATGAATGAACAGCATAAGAGAGATTTAGAATGTATGAAACAGATTCAAAGAGATATCTAGAAAATTAAAAATTCATTCAAAAGCTGGAAAGTTGACATGAGGGAAACTAAAGAAAGACTTTCAAAGCTTGAAGACAGGGTTGCAGCCTATGATTGTGAAAGGAAAGATCTCTTAAAAATAACAAGGTCTCAGGAAGTAACAATTCAATAGCTGGTGGACAACTCAAAGATGCATAATTTAAGAATTAAAACTGTGAGTGAAGAAGCAGGTGTCAAGACAAATGACATTAGGACCTTATTTACAGATATAATTTATGAAAACTTCCCAAGCATAAAAAAAGAATATGACATTCAAATAAGTGAGGCATATAGAACTCCAGCTAGCTATAACCAAAACAAATCTACACCCAGACATATAATAATCAAGATCCCAGAAATTCAACTCAAGAACAGAATATTAAAAGCTGTTAGAGAAAAGAAACAGATCA
>RJWT010013947.1:0-21408 GCA_004365215.1 Cuniculus paca
GAAGAACCCACAATGCCACCACTCTTCCCCTCTACATCTCTTTTTATGCTGGTAAATTTCCTCAGGTGGGCTGTCTACACTCAGCAGCATGCTGATTTAATTCAGCTGCTGTTAAGTTGACCACCAGTTTTTAATCCATAACACAACCAATCATTCTCTTGTGCAGGACGACTGAGCCCTCAGCACTCACTGCCAGCTAATGCAGTCCTTCACATCCACTGCTCCCCTCCACTATTGCATTCCTCTGTGGAGGAATCCTGGCTTGCCAGTAGTTACTGTGTGTCCACAGGTTTGAATTGTTCCTCTTGCACTGTGAGTCCCATCTCAGGGAGAAGGCACTGCTAGCTCCCTCCTTCTTCATTGAAGTTTTCTCTTCTCTCTCTCCATGGGCTTCAATTCACTTTTCAGATCCTTCCTGGGTCCTAAAGACCCA
This sequence comes from Cuniculus paca, assembly GCA_004365215.1. Classification (NCBI taxonomy): domain Eukaryota; kingdom Metazoa; phylum Chordata; class Mammalia; order Rodentia; family Cuniculidae; genus Cuniculus; species Cuniculus paca. The sequence continues at coordinate 434 of RJWT010013947.1, forward strand.
CTTCTCTCCTTCTGGTCTTCCTCACATGGCTATATTCCAGCATCTGGATGGTGACTCTCAGAAATGCTCTTTCTCTGCTACTTATCACTCCACCATCTTGGTGACTCCTCTCTCATTGTCCATTTTTGTATCTTCCTTGAGAAAATGTCTATTGTTTGACTTTTTTGATAGTATCATACATTATTCTGGTCTTGGCAGAGCTGAGACTGAATATCCCACATTCAGAGACTAGAAATTGGAAAGAACCAGAGGATGATGGTGTGGGGCAAAATGGAGACTTCAGGGACAATCCAGGAGTAGATCACTGGTGTGAACTGTGAAGATTAAGCCCTGTGTTACTTTCCCCCTAGTAACTTCAGCAGCATGTTCACAGAGAAAGCCCATTGCTCCTCTCATCCCACTCCACAGTTCACATTTCCCATTGCCATAGAAACATATACATGCTTAAAATGAATGTGTGCATGTATGAGTGATTGGGTGTGAAAGAATTTGTAAATCTTGTTCTTGTTCCAGCTCTATGAAGGGGTTAAAGTACATATTTTACTCTAGCATTTTAATCAACTGTCTCCTTCCCACTCATCTGTTAGAATACTTCCTCCACTGAAATTTCCCTCTGGAAATTTATGATAGTTCACATTCTCTTCCCATGTTTCACCTCAATCAAAGATGCCTCTACCTTTGCAGTAAAACAACACATCTTTTTGACCTAAAGTTGCAGTGTACTCCTTTGCCTTTCAACCCCTTCTTTACAGCTGTATCAATTTAGTTTAAAATCCCCATGACTCCTTTAGAATGACATAGAAAAGCACCATATTATTTATGAGACTGCAGAAAGGAAATGGGGACAAAGAGAGAAACATAAAGTATAAGTTGTCAAAAAGAAAAAAATCAAATAGGTGAGGAAAGTATTTCATGTATTTTTAGAGCTATTAGAGAAACATAAACCCACTATACAAATGTGTACACACACAGCAATGATTAAACAACAAAAATACAGCAGTCATTTCAGTATTCTATCACATAAGTCTCTAGATATGCAGACTTCTCTCTTTTAAATCCCATCTGAATGAATATATGAGTGACTTACTCTCCTGGTACTTCTCTGTATTTTCATATATTTATTTCTTAGTGACCCAGTAGTCCTATGAAATATGTATCATGGTCTTAGCTCTAAAAATTTGAGCCTTTTTATTTGATGTTGAGATAGAACAACACAATACATCAAATTGCTGTTAGTATAAGTCTAAAGGCAATTTCATAACTGTAATCTACTACAAAGACAATCCCAAAGGTTGAATGGCATGTTTACCATGTGCAAGCATAGTTCTTAGCACATTTTTATCTTGTTAATTTAAATCTTATGCATATTGTTACATTTGGGTAAGTTGAGGCATGAGGAATTTCCCCAAGTTCTTTATTAAAACAAAAGAAGAGCCATAATTTAACATAGGGAATGAAACCACAGAGTTATTGCTTTGATCATATTTTTGGGGGGTAATTCTTCAAAAGATGATATTTTTCAAAAAACATTTTCTGTGTAAGCCAACCTTGAGTTCACCTAGGGCAAACAACCTGTAGAAGGGTAGGATGTGCCACACACTTATGTGCTGTGAATTGTGTCCCTGGGAAATTTCCATGCCTTTGTGTTCATGATTGTAATACTTCTGACCATCTAAAGTCTAACACACTAGTAAAAGGCAATTAAACTTTGTTTACAGGAATTAAACTTTGTTTAGAGGAATTAAACTTTGTTTAGAGGAAAGAATTGAGGCAGTGGTTCCTGAAGGATAGTGAAATACTGCAGACTTCCGAGCCTAGTTTTTAGTTTTTAGTGTCTGTTCTGTCATTTTGATTCTGCTATTTGTATGTGTCAGGCCCCCCCACTTGGACACTAATTTTCCTCTCCAGCCTATCTTTTCTAAAAGACCAGCAGCCTCTGGTGCCAATATCTCTACCATCCAGTGTGCCTATGAGGAACTTAAATTATACCAAGAAATAAAGTATGCTTTTTGCTAGATAAACATTTGTACTATTTTTGAGTGGACAATTAAGTTGTACTGCATATGTATAGATACAGGAACTAAGGAAGAATAAAGACATGGAAATGGAAAAAAGTAAAAAGTTAAAAATATTTTTAGATTTGTTTTTCTAGAATGTTTTCTGATGCTAAGTAGAAGGACAGCTTTTAGAAGAACAACTTTAGTTTCTTACTCATCCATGAAAAATAAAACAATATATTCCAAAGAGAAGATAAGATTATTTCTATTTCCCATATACTGAAAAATCTGACTGAGGATATAACCTTAAACTAGCATGAAAAAAAGTGTAATAAATAAGTATTTATAACATCTATTTAAAGAACTTCAAAAGAGTTAGTGAAATAAAACAAGCAGCAGTATGTCCAGAAAGGAGTCAAGCAAAAGAGACAAGAGTAGGAATATTAAAGATGAGAATAATTTGGGGAAAAAATCCCTATATGTACTATTTAATTGGTATATAATCTATATAAAGAAAGTAGTAGTGATGATTAGAGGATCCTATCTGTCACGTTCAAAAACCAGTGAGATTCTTAAGTGACTGTGTAAATGTAAAAGCACAGTTATTCACCACACAACCACATTTTGGTCAAGAATAAACTACATAGTACCCTGCATATTTGATAGTGGTCTCATAAGATCATGATGAAGTTAAAAATTTCCTATCACCTGATAATTCATAGCGTAAGATATTATTCACAGTTTTTGGTAATTCTCATGTGAACAAACTTACTGTGCTGTGTCTTAGAAAAGAACAGAACAAATAATTGTGAAAAGTACATAATGCTTGGCAATAACAATCATGTTCGCCATTAATATCTTTACAATAAAATACTTTTTATCCTTTGTGCTTATATATACCATAATTTTCTTATTCATTCATCTGTTGATGAATATAAAAAGATCACTTCTAAGAGTCAGCTATTGTGCATGTATCACTGTATAAACATGGTATGCATATATCATTTTAGCATGATGTTTTAACCCTTTGGGAAAGATATCCAGATGTGCCATAACTGGATCAAATGGAATTTGTGTTTTCAGTTCTTTGAGGCCTCTCCATACTAATTTCCATAGTGATTGTACTAGTTTACATTAAATGTGCACTAATAAAAATATTTTGTATCCTTATTTTAGTTATAAAAAAATAAAAGCTTAGTTGAGGACTGTATTCAGTGTGACACCAGCCATAGTTTAATACACTGTTTACTATGTCAAATGATAGCATCACCTGGCCACATGATCTAGACTCTCAAGGTCTGTGCAAGGGCACTCACTCCATGATGCCCCCTCCACAAGATCTCCTAACCACACATTTCTGACTGTTTCCGTGTCATTAAGGGACACATGACTGTAATGAACTTCATTGTCAAAGAACATTAATACTTTTTTAGTAAATCCTTCAACTTTGACCTTTTTTAAAATAACAGAATACATTTTATCCATAAAATTTCTGATGTTTTCTTCAGATTTTATAGAGCTATTTGGACCCATAAGATTTTTTCATTTCCCTTTTATCCAGCTGAAAGAATGATGCTGATGCCACCATCAGGACTGTGAAATTAACGAAGTTTTCTATTTCCTATCAGATAGCTGAAAATCTAAACAGTGTAGAAATTGTAAATGCTGAACAAAAAATGTTTAAGAAACTTGCTTTACTTCAGTGCACAATTATAAATCTTCCTTGCAATCTCCTCAGACACTCAAACCTGTCGGGAAATAATTAACTGCTTTGGCAGTGGGAAGATGAGGTAATGTGATTCACAGTTGCCGAATGGCTGCAAGGTATGTAATTTGAACAGTAGATGGATTAAAGGGCAGCAGTTAGCAAGAGTATCAGCAGATTGAGTATGTCTACCTAAATGACTCTTACTCAATTTCAAAATTGCCAGCCTGAAGATTCATATTGGGAATTTTTTAACATTAAGATAGCTTACGTTACAAATACAAGGAAGGGAAGCCAGTCCTCTGTAATTCTGTATTGATAAATCTAACATGGTAATGCTGGTAAGTGGCTACATACACATAGGAATGATTGGCTTATGGCCTCATGGTGTGAATACCCAGGCTTGTGCTAAGATTATATTCTTGTAATAAATGATAACACCAACCCTCCCACTGATGCTTATCTAGATAATTTGAAGATTTAAAATGTATTAAGTTCCTATGTCACTGATTATTAGATCTTCACTCCAACCTATCTCAGAAGATCAACTCTCTCTCAGTATTTTTAACTCATGGAGAGAAAGACAGACAGACAGACAGAGACAAACACAGAGAGACAGACAGATGAATTCATATAAAGATTTTGGTGTGACCCATTGCCTTCCCCTTCATTTCAACTCCACTGCTTTACACTTTTACCTTTTTTTTAATTTTAAAGAGAACAAAACAAAACAGAACAGAGTTAAACACAATAAAGCATTTCAGAATAGAACACTGCAAGCAAATACATAAAATGATTCAAATTCTCTATGGCTTAAAGATCACTCACTTTAAAATATACAATATGAAATAAATTATTTAAAAATCTCTGCTGTGACCACTTCTATCTGAATGTATGCTATCTTCACTTCACATGTTGAGTCTCATATTCAAGTAATCTGCAGGATGTAGATTTTTGACACTGTAGTAAGTCAACATGTCATCAAAATTTCATCCATCCTTTGCATTGACTTTACTGAGAATGGCAAAGTATTTTTCTTTTTAATTTCCAGAAACTGTTTCCATGTACCACAGCCACAAAAAGTTATCAGATCAGTGACACTTCTTTAGAAGCTTGGCTACTGTTAGATGTTGATACATTAATTTAGTTGTGCAAAGGCTTTAGGTAATTCATTTGTGTACATTTCCAAATTGGCAGCCCCAACTATCACATCATCCAAACTGCCATAATAGATGATAGTAAAATACCTTCAATATTACCTCCAGACTATTAAATCTATGGCTGTATGAGGATAATGCATGTGTGCTTATTGCTATTGTCAGTAAATAGCCCATCAATAAAACAATATTGTGTAGTATTTCAACAGAGTAGAGATTTGATAAGTAATGGTAGTTTGAAATATGTTAATGCACAAATATTCAGTAACACATCACACAGGGAAATAAGTACCTGTGGATTCAGAGAATATTTGTGATCTTTGATATCTCCAATTCAGTTGATGAGGTGCAACAACAGTTCTTGTACTTGCCAGAATAGACCAGGACAGCCTGGATGTATACTGCTTTTCTTTGATAGTGCTGATAACAAAAGCAGGTGCATAGTTATCTATATAATTACTTGAATAAAGTTTTTCTTCCTTGTTAGACATGTGTCTGGGAGAGGTAAAAAAAATGCTTGGGATTTACAAGACATCTGAAAAGGGAAGTGAAGAGAATATAATTTTGAAAAAGACTCAATCAAGTGTTGTTAATGAGTATCCGTAAAAGATCAGATCGTTTTTATTTATCTGCAAAAAGTACTGCACTAGAAATTGTGCAAACACAATGAAGACACTTAATCCAGTCAATGACAACTATAATCTTGTCTCAAAATGGCCAATACACAACACATCTGCTTCCACTTGCAACTGTTCTGACATTGGCAGACCTCACACAACTTTCTGGGCATTCAGCCCTGGTGAGCCACACATAGTTTGCAAACCATCTTTACCACGGCAGTTGCCTCTGTCAACTAGTGAGACTTGGCATGTGGGCGATGACCTCCTCTCCTTCCTTGGTATCAGTCATACACTCCATTTCAGTGAGAAAACTGTGTTCTCAAGATGCATAACACGTATTTTTCCCTATTATACCTCAAAGTCTTACATCTTCTGGGTGGTGTATTGTCCTCATTTTTATAATAGACCTCTGTGTCTATTCAATTAACTATTGTCATAAGATATCTCAAATATATGCAAGAAGATGTCCTTCTTAAGTATATAAATGTAATGATTTTCCTCAAATTATGAAACTAGTTGTTACGAAACTAGTCAAACACTAAGTGGCTGTACTCGTGGATTTAAATAAGCTGTTTATTTAAGCAACTATAAAAAGAAAAAATGTTGGACCAAGTTTGTTTTACAAAAACTCAACTCTGTGGGAGAAGCCCATTTGTTATCTTTTCATAACACTAAGAAGTCAATGAAAATGAAGGTCTAAGCACAGCTACTGATAGCAACTTTTAAAAGAGATCAGGACATTCCAAATCTTTTTTGCAAATTTTCGCATATTTGAAGCAATAGAAATAATGGTTGACAACTGATCTCTGTTTTAGATTCTTGGCTGAATTTAGATCCAAGTTATTACAAAGTAAATTTTATTTTTGCATCAAGTACTTAATTTATCTGCTAATTAAACAAGGACTTGCATTAAAACACTTGCATTTCAATATATACTAAAATGTTTACAGTAGTTTATAATGGATAGGTCTTTATTTTTAAAACATTTTTAGTCATAGCCAGATTTATTTGTTATAAAATTCTTGGTCATGAATTCTTTGATTATTTTTCTATGTGATGTAATTTTTTAGATTCTTGTGGAAGTTGTGCAAAGTGCTACCTAGAACCTGTGACACCTGTGGACCTTGGGGGTTGATGGTACAAGAGCCTGTTTTCCAGATAGAGGTAACAAAGAGCAAAGGCATTACTCCATAAGTCAGAGGCATTTGAGAGCTTTTAAAGCAAACATTTTTGTCCTGGCTACAACAATGGATAAAGGAGAGCAGGAAGGTGGGCAGCAGCCCAAGAGCAGCCCAAACATGCATAGTTATGTAGGGCAAGGCTAAAAATTTGGATTTTAATATAAATCTATTAGGAGCCATGCTTGAGTTTTAAGTGCTGAAGTGACCTGAACTGCTTATCTTTTAAAATGACTAATTTTTTTTTTAACTTTGAGTTACTGTTATTTAGGTAAATATCTTCTCGCAAATGAGGCACTAAGCATCTGAAGGTCAAGAATAGGTTTGGATTAATCCCTGAATTTTTCACTCATAACTATTCATGAGAAAATTATGACCATGAGTAAACATCTATCATACACATGAGAGAATGAATGGATTATTGAATGAATAATTGAAATAGGGACAGAAGTATGTGGGTAGAGTCAAAATACATATGAAACCAATTCTGCCACATCTAAAATCTGAATTAGATAAAAGTGGTCTTTAAATTAGTAGTATTTATGATTTGTTGTTAGCAATAAAATTAATTTCTGAAATTATCCTCCCTTAGAAATTGTTTACTTTACATTTCTTGCTTTAATTTTCTTGTTTTACTTAAATAATTTTTTGTTGATTAGCATACATTTAAACAGTCAAAATAATTTGTCAAATTACATCCTTGTAGAGAGCTTAAATTATAGTGATTATACATTTATAGCACACAATAAAAAATGATAGAATGGTGTATTGAGTAACAATAGACAGGAAAGTGACAGTGTAATGAGATATTGTAAATTCAAAATATTCAGTACTGTTGATTTGAGCTCAAATATTCTCAAAAACAAAATATGCAGAGTAATAATGTCTTTCAATTCTTTGAATCTATTTATTTTCTCTCCCTCAATGTTTTCTAAATGTGTAAAGTGAAATTTAGAAGATTAAAAAAAGAAACAAAAATTCCTTTTATATTTATCAATCATTGTTTTAAAGTATTCCCACTACATTTTCTAATGTGAATAATAGCCTCATATTTTTGCAAGTTTTACTTTTCACTGACAAAAAATTATATGGTAGATAATTCACAAATGCTTCTCTGTGACGAGGTGCCAGTAATTAATTGACCTATTCAGGCAAGTAAAGTTTAGCAGCATTCCATGTGCTTTTCTGCCATGTGCGCTTGTCATTCTCCACCAAAAAGTGAAGCATATTTTTCTGATTCCTTGAGACTAGCCAAACCTGTGACTGCTGTGACCAATGGCATGAGGGAAAATGTACCTGCCAGTAGGAAAGTGTATTCACCATTTTTTAAATGTGGCAACTTGTGCTTCCTGCTTTTAAAATGGTCAACCTTGGAGTTTATCCTCTTACCTTGAATTATATGGTGCTTTCATGGTGCTAAGCTATTTGTATATATTTGCATAAGGCTGGATCCCTCAAAAATAATGCTTTTCATTGCCATGGTACATGATAAGAACTCAATGTTTGTTGAATCAGTGAAATAATTCTTGTAAGGGAAAAATATGAGCTGACTTGAGATCATCCCTAGTTTAAGAACCAGAGTCAATTTAGGCTTCAAACCTAGGATGAACCTCTGTTTTTCTGAAGGAAGCAACTCCCATAAGATGAGATGGAAATTAGTAAAACCCAACTAACTTAAAAAGATAGTCTCCTCCTATTTTAGATTCAACATCTTTTAACATTTAATAGAGAGAAGGAGCTAAGCTTTAAAGAGAGTTTTTTCTCTTTAGCCTGATGTGCATGGAATTCTTAAAGATAAAAGCAATCAACAGTAGAGGTAGAATTGCTTAGTCTACAAAAGTACTAACTTAGTTGCATATTGCTAACTTAACAAGTTCACCAACAATAAATAAACTCTGTTTTAATGAAAATATAAATAAAAAGTTTGTATAAAAGCAAAGATTGACAGATGGAATTACATCAAACTACAACCTTCTGCATAGCAAAGGAAACGATAATGAAGGGATGGCCTGCAGAATGGGAATTATCTTTGCTAACTATTTATCAAGGAATTAATTTCTGGAATATGTAAGGAACTCAAGTAGTCCAACAGCAAGAACAATATCCAATCTAAAAATGGGCAAATGATCTGAATAGTACTCAACATCACTAATTAGGGAAAAGCAAATGAAAATCACAATGAGATAGCATCTTAGTTGGAATGGCTGTCATCAAAAGGACAAAATGTGACTGATAGAGCTGAGGTTGCAAGAAAGGAGATATAACAATGGTAGGAAAGTTATTTATTACTACCATTATGGAAATAATATGAAAGTTCCTTAAAATACTAAAAACAGAATTACCTCCCAGCTATTCTACTACTGGGAGATGTATATCTGTCTTGGTTATTTTCCTTTTGTTGCTGAGGGAAAAATTCTCAACCCCCAAGGTTAAATGAGGGGTTTATTTGGATCACAGTTTGTAGAGGTTTCAGTCCATAATCAGCTGGCTCCAAGACAGGGTGGTATGGCAGAGGGACATCAATTTATGGTAGTAGAAGACACGAAAAGCAACAAAAAAAGGGAGAACAAACTTCTTTCCATCCCTTATCTTGTATGCAGGCTACCTGTCCTAGGGCAAGTGTAGCACTCACCCTCTATCCCATCACTAGACCATGAACCAATCACAAACTCTAGATTCAGCAGCTTCTGAAAAGCCTTCCCCACTCCATGACCACATGAGGCTTTGGTGGGACATCCAGACACAAACCATAACAATATCCAAAGGAAAATGAAATTATTTTATCAATGATATACCTACAGTCCCATGTTTATTGCAACACTAATCATAATGAAAAGATCTAGAATAATTGGAATTGTCCAACAACACACTGCAGAAAAGCACATGGAAGCTGCTAAAGATGAATTTATTTATTTAAGATAAATAAGCAAAGCATGGAAAGGCACATGGCACATGCTCTCACTTATATATGAAAGTCTAAAATGTTAATTTCATAGCCATAGAAAATAAAATAATGGTCACTAGTGATGCAAAATGGTAGGGGGAAGAGGAATGAAAGAAGTTTGGATAACTGATACCAAAATACCATTAAAAATGAAGAATAAATTCTAGTGTTCTGCATAGCACAGTATCATGAGTAGATGTCACGGCATTTTATAATAGTTTATAAATAAATAGAATAAAGGAACTTTAAGCTTCTAAAAACACACACAAATAAAAAAAATATTGAGGGGATGCAAATGCTGATTACCATGATTTGATTATTATACACTTATTTTATTTTTTTTTTTACTTCAATGAAACACTTATTTATTTATTTAAATACAAAATGGCTAACATACATACCTTACTATCATTGAAATAGGGGGAGAGGCTTGGCTCTGGATGTCCCAGTATTATACATTTATTGAGGTACCACACTGTACCTCATAAATATGTAGGATTATTCAAAGGAGTCTATCTCATAGAAATAGAAAGCATAAGAGAAGGGAAGATGGGGAGATTTTATGCAATAGATAGTTATAAAAGAGAAGGAGGACAAGATCTGGTGTTGTATTGCATAATAAAGTGACTGTGATCACTAATGATATGCTGTGCATTTCAATGAGCTAGAAGAAAGAATTTTGAAAGTAAAGTAATGATAAATATTTAAGATAAAGGATATGCTGGTTACCTTGATTTTATCATTATAAAATGTATGTATGTATCAAAACATAACATAGTACAGCATTAACTTGTAAAATTATGCACTAAATATGTCCTAAATACAATTATGTACTAAAGTAAATATAGAAAAATACATACAGAAAAGCAAGCTTGCATCTCCCAGTGTCAGGGTAAGGCAATGAAGAGAAAGTCAGCAGTAGATCAAGGGTATGAGTTCAAACCAGCAGGAAGCTGAATTCAAGCTAGCAGGAGATACACAAAGTGTTATGAGCTGAACAAACTGGATTCTAGCCTCATAGCCAGACACCAGCCTGAACTTCAGTGAAACTAAAGGTGCAGGGTTGCTGGGATTATCCACTACACCACTGTAGGGATTAATCAACATAGATCAGGACACTGTCTGCCTGCTTTGTCTACCAATGACAGTGGAGACACAACTTGAATTGGACATTTTTTTTCTTCCTTTGTCCTACAGCCTTGCTTCTGATCTCTTTCTTTTTTGATGTGTCTTTATTTTTCTTCCTTACCCCTTTTAAATTTTCTCCCTGAGGGTAAAATCACTGTAATCATGACTTTTCACTGCATACAATTTTCTGGTTTGTTTTAGGTTTTGTTATATAGCCAAAAATCTAGTTCATACAGTTAAAGGTGGTAAATTAATAGTTACCACAGTTTGCCACTCTCTAGCCTGTGTTTGATCCAGTTGCTAATGCTTATTGCACTAATTTAGGTAAGGCAACATAACAGTTCTATTCAGTTGTTTTTCCTTGTATGTCAAGACTTAGATTACCTAAGGGTCATAAACAATACTATACAGCAGTCTTAAAGAACCAGGGGCTAAGACAAGTATGCAATTTATTCATTACCGATAAATCAAAGAGATAAGATCTTGCATGAGACTCAAAACCCAAAAACCAGCTACCCCTGGAAGATATCTTGAGTAACAGTCATTTTCAAAGTGTTTTAAATACTATCAACAAAATTACTCAGTATAAGCAATTTGTGAGCATCTACCCAGGAATTAAACTTAAGAAAATGAGACTGAAAAGAAATAGACACTTAACCAAGATGAAATCCTAGACTTCCAACTCACAAAAGGCAAACCCGGGGGTCAATGAGGTGGCGCAAGTTGAAAATCACCCAACTGGACTCTCTGGAGTGGTAATAGCCAAAGTAACCAAGCAGATGAATGAGGCTATAGAAAAAAAATAATCTGAAATAATTTCTCATGCAACTACAGAAATAGTGACCATAATGAAAGACATGCTTAGTGATTCTAGAGCAGATACCGATAGAAAAAAAGAGAAGCTTAAGAAAATGATGAAAAAATCACAGATGTCCAACATAGGAAAAAAATAGAATCCATGAAACAGGTTCAAACAGATATCCTAGAGATTAAAAATTCCATTGAAAGGATACACAGCACAATGAGCCAATGTGAGGACAGAATCTCAGATACAGAAGATAAGATTGTGGTTAGTGATCATGAAAAGAAAGATATGTTAAAAATAGCAAGGGATCATGAAAAATCAGTCCAACAGCTGCTAGATAATGCAAAGAATAAAACATAAGATGGTTCAGAGTCAATGAAAAAATAGGGGATAGGGTAAATGACATAAATAAACTGTTCACAGAAGTAACAGCAGAAAACTTCCCAAACAGAGAAAAAGCATTTGACACACATATAAATAAGGCATATAGAACTACAATTAGGCATGATCAAAAAATCTATATCAAGGCATGTAGTAGTTAATATTCCAGAAATTCAGCACATGAATAGAATATTAAAAACTGTTAGAGAAGAGAAACACATCTATGATTTAAAAAAAGCACATGAGAATCACAGCTGACTTCTCACACAAACCCTCAAGCCAAGGACAACCTGGACTATTTCAAAACCTAAAAGAAAACAACCTCCAACCAAAATTAATGTAACCCACAAACTACCTTTCATTATTAATGTAGAAATAAGATACTTCATGACAAAAACACCTGAAGAAATTTATGAACACCAAACCAGCACTCCAAAATATTCTGAAGGACATTCTAGAAAGAGAAAACAAAGACTTTAACTCCATGGATCTCAACAGAAGGAATTCACCATAAAGGGGGAATAAAATGGAGCCAACAACAGGAAAATAACATGAAAAGAGTAAGTTAATACATGTCAATGTTAACGGTTTCAGCTCAGCAATCAAAAGAAGTAGACTGGAAGAATGGATGAAGAAGATCTGACAATATGCTGCATACAGGAAACACATTTAATTCAAAAAGAAATTCATAGGATAAAGTTAAGTGAGAGAAAACAACATTCAGTGGGACAGGAAACTGGAAAAAAGTAGGGGTAGCTATTCTGTTTTTAGACAAAGTGAGTATCAAGCCAAGACTGATTAAGAGAGACAAAAATATGTCTGTATAACCTTATAAAAGGGATGATTCCAGAGGAAAAGATAACAATCATAAATATATATGCACCAAATACCTGTGCACCTAACTATATGTAACAAATCTTAATGGACACAAAAAAGTCAAATAAACACTTATACAATTGTAATGGGGAACCTCAATTTCACACTGTCACAAATAGAAAGACCAACTTAATGAAAAATCAACAATGAAATATAGAACTAAAACAAACATTCAAAAAAATGGATTTAGTACATCTCCACAGAGTGTTCCACCCCACAACATCACAGTACAGAATACACATTCTCCTTAGATGCACACAGGATGGTCTCCAAAATAGACCATGTACTATTCCATAGAACATGCTAAAGTAAATGCAAAGTAATTTAAATTATCCCATGCATATTATCAGATTGTTGTGCAATGAAATTTACAGTCAATGGCAAAAGAAATCACAAAATCTACATAAACACATGGAAATTAAATGATACCCCCTGAACAGCAAATGGGTCACAGATGAAATTAAAGAAGAAATTAGACAGTTTATACAATTAAATGATGATACCAATACAACATATTGGAACATATGGGACACAGTGAAATCTGTCCTATCAGGGGAATTTATGATGGTAAATTCCCATATCAGAAAAACAGAGCAAGCTTAAAAATTCAACTTAATGATGAATCTCAAGTTTCTAGAAAGAGAAGAGTAAGTCAAACTAAAAGCTCATATGAGGGAAGCAACTATAAAGATCAGAGCAGAAATTAATGCAATTGAGGCCAAAAAATATAAAAATCAATGAAATAAAAAGTTGATTTTTGAAAGATTAAATAAATCAATAAACCCTTAGCCAACCCTATCAAATAAAAGGAAGAAAAGATTCTCAAACCCATGAAATTAGTAATAAAGAGGGTAAAATCATAACAGATCCTGCAGAAATCCAGAAAATCACTAATGACTACTTCAAGAGCCTGTGTTCTAACATGATTGAAACACAGAAGAAATGGACAGATTCCTAGATACATATGAATTACCAAAGTTGAATCAAGAAGATATAAAAATTCTAAACAAACCAATATCAGTCAATAAAATTGAAGATATAATTAACAACATACCAACATATAAAAGCCCAGGCCTTGACAGATTCACTGTTGAATTCTTAAAGAAATTCAGGGGAGACCTTATGCCACTATTGCTGAAACTCTTTAATGAAATTGAGAGTGAAACAATACTCCCAAATTCATTATTGGCAGCAAGCAAGATCCCTATACCAAAAGCAGAGAGAAATCCAACCAAATAGAGAACTGCAGCCCAATCTTCCTAATGAACAGAGATGCAAAGACCCTCAGTAACATACTGGCACATACACACACCCACCCACACACACACAAACATACTGGCACACAGCATGCAGCAAATCATTAAGAAAATTATACATCATGGCTAGGTAGGATTCATCCCAGGGATGCAGGAATGGTTCAACACATGCAAATCAATAAATCTAGTAGACAATGTTATAAGAGCCAAAGACAAAAAACATATGATCATCTCAATAGATGCAGGAAAAGCATTTGGCACAGTCCAACACCCATTATGGTAAAAACTCTAAGAAATTAGAATACACGGACTTTATCTCAATCAGATAAAAAGCCATCTATGAAAAACAAACAGTCAACATCATACTAAATGGACAAAAGCTGAAAGATTTCACTCCATAATCAGGAACAAGACAAGGATATCTACTCTCACTACTCTTAATCAATTTTGTTCTGGAAACATTAACCAGAGAAATTAGACAAGAGAATGAAATAAAAAAATAAGGATAGGAAGGAAGAAGTTAAATTATCATTATTTGCAGCTGACATGATACTCTACATAGAGGATCTCAAAAATTCCACCAAAACACTTGTAGATTTAATAACCAAACTCAGTAGTATTTCTGGATACAAAGTCAACACTCAAAAATCAATAGCATACCTGTACACAAATAACAAACTCACTAAGAGAGAAACTAGGGAGAGAACACCCTTCACAAAAGCACCCAAAAAAATGAACTACTAAAGAATCAATCTAACAAAAGATATAAAACACCCTCATATTGAAATGTACAGTACTCTGAAAAATTAGATTGAAAAGGATATCAGAAAATGGAAAGACAGCCCTTGTTCTTGGGTAGGAGGAACCAATATAGTGAAATAGGCCATACTTCCAGAATTGGCACACATATTTAATGCAATCCTGATCAAAATACTAATAGAATGTCTCACAGAATTAGAGAAAACAATCTAAAGTTCATTTGAAACCATAAGAGATCTAGAATAGCATAAGTAATTCTGGGCAGGAAAGGCAAGGCCAGAGGCATCACAATCCCTGATTTGAAATTATACTACAAAGCTACTGCAATAAAGACAGCATTATACTGGCAAAACAATCAAACAAACAAACAAACAAAAAACAAACTTGAGACTCAATGGAACAAATTAGAATATGCAGAAAAAATTACAAACATATTCAGTCAACTTTGTCAAAGGTGCCAAATATGTTCACTGGAAGAAAGATAGCCTCTTTAATAAATTGTGCTGGAAAAACTGACTTCACATGCCAAAGATTAAAAAGTAGACTCATATTTTTCACCATTCACTAAACTAAAATCGAAATGGATCAAAGTTCTAAATATTAAACGGAAACACGAAATCTGTTGGAAGTTAAGATACATAGAACTCTTGAAGACATTGAGGTAGGCAAATATAATGAGCAAAACTGATCACACAGGAAATATCACAAAGAATCAATAATTGGGATTTCATCTTATTAAAAAGCTTTTGCACAGTAAAAGAAATCATGAATCGAGTGAAGAGACAACTGGCAGGTGGTAAAAATATTTTTTTCCAGCTGTTCCTCAGACAAAAGACTAATATTCTAGAAAATATAAAGAACTCAGAAATTGCAGATTCCCCAAAATTTAAAGATGCAATTCAAAAATGGGCATCTGAGATGAATAGACACTTCAAGCAAAAGTCTGATTTGAAAATACAGACTGTAAGAGGTATGCACCTGCTCATATTGAAGTAAAAATGCAGGACAGAAGAAGAAATGGCTTTTGGTCCAGTGAACACCACCTATAGATACTGAAGAGCCAGAAAGATTTGTCATATGGTCTACTACTTTAGATTTGTGTATTTTTTTTCTTTGCTTTCCTATTATTTCGTAAATAAGAAAGCTTTTTCTCTTTTTATAATAATAAAAGTATGTGTACTTATGAATAAACATTCAAATACAGAAATATTAGGAAGAAAAAATATACAGAAAAATAAACTTACAAACCACTGGGGGAAATAAAAAGAATAACAAACTTGCATTTAGGTCATAATGAAGTAACAGATAAGACTGACTCTTCCATTAACAAAACTATCAAATTCTACTAAATAAAAGAAATAACTGAAGGGATAATGGGCAGCCTTGAACTGCCTGATAGCCAAGAGAGAAGAGGTGCTGTGCCCAGGAGATGGGAGGTCTATCTGTGTCTTCTGCTTTGGAGCACTATGTGGATCTAGTGCAGGAAGATGGAAACCATGCACAAATATGACCCTACAAAGCTGATGGGGCTGAGATTGCAGTTCAGAGATGCCCAGAAAGCCTCAATAAATATATTGGGTCCAGGAAAGAGGGATCTATACTGCTTTTGATGGCCTAGTCCTAGGAGGCACTAAAGTCATTTCTGTCACAGTCAGAGGCCCTCCCAGATTCTGGGGAAAGAGATTATAGGTTTCCCTCTTGGAGGAAGGGGTTTAGTAGCACATTGCAGTGAAATTTTGTGAGACAAAGGAATTTTTGTGCCCTTATGGGAAGCACTGCTTTCCATAATATTAATCATTATGTTGCTTGGAATGGACAAAGCATTTTGTCTTAGGTCTAGTTCCTTAGGAAATTTTATATAAATAAAGAAGGGATTCAATAAATATTTCCTGTGTGCAGGACACTGATGCTACTCTTAGAGTTCCTGGAATTCATTCCCAGAGGTCTGGAGTGAGAGAAGGAAAGGAAATTCTCTTTCATGGTGGTCAGGTCAACAAGATATAGGCAGCAGGTGAGCAGTACATGCGTCTTTGACAAAGTTGACAGGTGCTGGCCTTGCGCTCCTCCAATTGCAGCAGCTGTGTAAGTCAGATTCCAGTGTCATTGCTAATTCCACTCCCACCTTGGTGCTTCCTATTTTTGTAAGCTTTCATTATTCAAACATTCATGTTTTTGGCATAAAGTTGGTTTTTCTTTGTGCAAGAAGATTAAACTTTTCTTGTGTATGTCTTTGCCTTTGAACACAAATGTTACCAGAAAGTCAAGATGCTTTACAGGCATTAGACATGTGATTTTTTTCTTTTTACTTATAAGGCTTAACCTTTAAGGACAGTTCTCTTCAATAATAATATTTAATTTTTAGTAAGTTATATATTTTTTTGCCCTTAACAAAACTTATGAAACGAAAACTGCCAAAATTGCTTACATCATAAAAGGGCTTTATTAATTCATTTTTCCAACCTTTTAATGTAATTTACATTTTCTTGGATATTTTACTAGAAAAAGCAGAAAGTATAGATATGCCAAAAGCCAGATAGCTATTAGGTTAATGTATAAATTGTAACATAAGAATATATAAGGAGGACAATTGCACAGGAATTGATGTTAGTTTGGCATCTACTAGTTATGAGATGCTGAGTAGGTCATACAATTTCGACCTAAAAATCTTGATGGGTCCCATACATGGGTCAGACCAGATAACTTCTAATATACACATTTCATTTTTAGTGAACAAACTAAAGAATGTCTTGATAATTTTAATAACATCAGTTGATTTCAAGTTTATATGAATTCAAAGACTTAAAAATGAACATGTGTTTTTGTTTTCCATTTGCAAATAGATTTTTACATTTATATTATTATCCATAAATGTCCATGAGAATATAACTTTGTCCCAAATTTGATTGAACTATACTTTTCCAAGAGTGGATTAGTGTACAAAGTGATATTCTTTGGGCCAAATCTATCCTACTTTTTTGTTTTATAAACAAAGCTTTGTTGGCACATAGCTTTATTCTTCATTTATGTATGTGTATGATTGCTTTCACATTTTGGCAGAGATGACTAGCTGAAATGTAAAGTATAGTTCCATGAAGCCTAAAATACACATTTTCTGTCCCTTTACAGAATAAGATTATATGGGTCTAACTTAGAACGAGGGAAATCAAACCCTAAAACAAAGATCAAAATCTTGAGACATCTTCATCCTCAATATATCAATCAGCTTTTAATCATTGTAATGAAATACTGACACAAGCTAGATACAAGGGTAAAGGTTCGTTTAGCTCACATTTCTGGAAGGTCAAAGTCCAGACTGCATATCCCTGGCTCAGTGGGCCATCCTTGGACACATCACTCAAAGTAGATAACAAGTACAGAGTATATACGGGGGCAACCATGTGATCACAGCTCCAATAGAGCACAATTAGCTGGGTAGGGCCATGTATGCTCCTACTGTAACAGCCTCCTCAGCAGACCTCTGCCTCTGTGAGACTCACCTTCCAAGAACATGCCTTCAGTGACCTAAGGGCTTCCCGTTTGATCCCACCTTTTAGAAGTTCCATCACTTTCTAATAATGCTACTCTGAGGACTAAGTCTCCAATTACATAAGCTTTGGGAGGCACAGAAAAACAGTATCCAAACCAAAGAACTTGGTATTGAATAATTCTGATTGCATCTAGGTGCTAAGAGTCTTCTCAGCCTACAAGCAGTTTGCAAAAACAAAAAGTACTTTTAATTTTAAAAGTGTATCATTGTATGGGTTGGGTATGAAGCCCTGCAGTTCAGTTTACTTTTGTCCCTAGTTAAAAACAGCATTTTCTGGAAAACTATTAAAGTTACTTAAGAAGTTGTCTTTATCATACAATTTTTTATTTCCCTGGTAGTTTACCCTTTTGTTAGTGTAAAAAGCTACTGAACATTTTCAATATTCACCATCATTAGCTCAAATTAATCACAGTAACACATACAAATTATTTTTTAAATTGAGGTAAATACTTGGTTTAACTTGACAATGACTGTCCCATGATGGCTGTGCATTGAAGGCTTCATCCCCAGCCCACTGTACTAGTGGGAGGTGACAGAACCTTTAAAAGGGAGACCTAGAGAGAGGAAGTCCTGCCATGGGGGACCGTGCCCTTGAAAGGGATTTTGGGAGTCCAATACCTTTCTGTCTCTTCCTTTTCTTTCTTACTTGCTTCATCTTTCTGTCATGATGTGCTCACCACTGGCCCATGATTAACAGAACCAAGTGACCATGGACTGAAATATACAAAACTATGAGCCAAACTGACCTTTTCTTTTTGAGTTAACTATCTCAGCTATGTTTTACAGTGATGAGAACTAACCTAGAAAAAGATGCTATATTGAACACCTTTAATATTATTTGGATTCATTAAAGAAGTGACTTATCAGGTCCTTTGGGAACAGATCAGAGAGAAATAGTATTTGTCTGGTATGCACTAGGCCTTGAGTTCCATCACCAGCACTGAATACATATACACACACCACTTTAAAAATTAAATGTAAACTATAGAGCATAAATTATTGCACTATCTTAATATAATTTCATATTTTTAGTTTTTATTTGAAAACTATGACATTCTTTAGTTTTTATTTGAAAACTATGACATTCTTCATGAACTAACAAATTGTAATGAAGACAGCACTGACATATAACTAAATATGAAGGAATAACAAATTCAGATACACGAATGAAAAAATTTCCAGGCAAAATGCATACAAACGCACAAGAAGTTTAAATGCAAAGTACATTGAAACTAAAACTGCATTTTTTAATCTTCCTGTAGTTCTTGTTTTAAGATACTGTGGATGCTCATTCCTTTTCTTTTCCAGATGCACTTGGCCCAAATCAAATGACTGAATGATTGCAGGTGGCAGTCCTGAAGGAACGACTATGTAACCAGTGATGATGACTACCTGTAGTCCATTCAGAAACTGAATAAACTTATATACTTCAATGGAAGTTTGAATAAGCACAGGTTTAGTTTATTCTGACAACTCACAACTGTACCACAATAGCAAGAATTAGATACACCTGGAGAGATGGGCGTTAATAAGGAGGTAGAGTTTGTTCTTAAAATATAAATTCTTCTCTAGATGTTTTAATACTTAAAAACTACAATGAGAATATAATCTGTCACTGTAGATCATTTGCATATGACCTAATGGAGAATGAAAAGAACTTTAAGCATGCATCAAAGTTTGTTAGTTTAATGATAGAACTCAACGACATCTATAAAAGCAGCAGTGTAGCCATAGCTAACATGAATGGGCAAAGCTGACCTAAAAGCTATAGTACAGGGTTGTGTGTATGATTTCCACCCTTATCACAGTCCTAAGTGCTCCATGGGCTTTACATATTTTATGTCTTCCTTGTTTGTTAGCGTTTCCAGTCAAACATAGATATATAAATTGAAATTCAGCACACTGGCTGAATGTCTCAGGATATCATGGAACTTACCTAATGGACTTGAAATAAATAAACTTAGTTTATAAACTTGATTCTTATTCAAAAATATATTGTTATTAAATATCTAGTACTTATTGATTCAAAATGAACCTATAATATTTATAGAAATTCAAACATGACAGAAAAACATGACAGAAACTACAAGACATTTTGATAACCTACCTCTGTCTCCCAAATGAAAAATCAATTAATGATTTGGTATACAATATAGGCTTACAGTGGAATACAGGAAAATGACAAAACAAAAGAGCAAAATGCAATCTTGCACCTCCAGTCCTTTCCAAACAAGCCAAAGAGACATGGAAATAGAAGAAAATATGAGCCACACACCTGAAACTTTGGAAATGATAGCAACTGAAGTAAAGAAACAACTCTATGAAACTTTAAAGGAACTGAGATTAGAAATGATTTCCCAGGTAAAACAAGAGATGATAAATGTAATGAAAGAAATGCTAAGCACATCTAAAGAAGATATAGTTGGAAAAATAGAGGAACACTGCAAAAGGATGGAAACTTTGAATGAAGAATACAAGAAAGAATTAGAATGCGTGAAACAGATTCAAAGAGATATCCAGGAAATCAAGAAGGTCATCAAAAGCTGGCCAAGCTGCCTCAATAAATGTGAAAATAGACTTTCAGACCTCGAAGACATGATTGCAGCTAGTGAGGAAGAAAGG